>JAFIRS010003940.1:0-107491 GCA_018342105.1 Gonioctena quinquepunctata | reverse complement strand
TCCCTCACGTTTCACGTAACAGGTGAAACACATTTTTTGTAAGCCACAATGAAATTATTTGAGAAAGGCTAGGTTAGTTTTCGTCATCGCACGGACCAATCCATGGTCACTTCAAAATCAAGAAAAATTGTCTATTGAAACCGCATATCCCATTTCATTTTGAATAAATATCATTCACGTTTCATGTACCAGGTAAAAAAAACTTTTTGTAAGCCACAATGAAATAATTTGAGAAGAGTTAGGTTAGCTTTTGTCATTGTGCGGACTAATCCACGGTCACTCGCTAGTGAACTTTAAAGGTTATTGTAACTTTGTAGTGACTTTTATCAAATGCGAACTGTGGCAATCACTCATGGAGATAGCAAGAACGTGGCAACCATCACGACATATCACAATCAAGTGCCTGCCACATTGAAGGTTTGATGGAAGTTACTGACACATCACCGAAACTATGATACTCTACTGAAAGTGATTGTGACTTCTTACTGGTACAGGATGGTTACCGCAACGGTTATTTTCCACTTTCATGTTTGAAAACTTGAAAACCTTTAAGGTGATTCGGCTTAATGGCCATAATGTTTCAGACACCTCAATTGACACTAACAAGTTATAGAACTGTGGAGTGATTACAACAATATAAAATGCAAATAAAAAATTTTAGTTATTTTTACTGTATAGTGGTATATTTAGTGGTGATTACGTAATAACCACCAAGATGAAGTTGAAGTATCATTTTTCGTCAATATGATGCTGCTTGGGTTGAGTTTATATTTGTGATATCGGAAACCTCTGCTGCGATGGAATTCATAATTATTTTGTCAGTCTAAATTTTATTTTATAAACATTCTGTATCTTTGAAACAACGTTGCTGGAGATCGCCGAAAACAGAGTCTTGTATATCGCTCTGGGTTGGGCAACTTCAGGTATTTGGTAAAAAATAACTATTTCGTAAATGTAACGAATTTATCATTATATTCAACATGGAATTAGCATCTTTCTAGTTACTTTCATGGCAATTAATTTCTTCAGTCAATTCTATCATTTCTCTCACTATATCACACTACACAACGTATGATTGCCTATTTCGAATACCAGCATTGATCTAGATATTTTATATTCAGATATTCGAATTAATCCAACATCAAACCGATTGGAATATATTCAAAACTTTTCTCATTCGACAAAAATTATTCATTTGCATAATGTAATATCGAATTGGAATCTGGAATTGGTACAAGAACTTTGACTGTTTCTGAAGTATTGTACGAGACATGTCTGCAATTTTCGTGAATATTACTTGTGAAATTGAATGCGGCAAACCATTATTGGCTCTGTCTAGTGTCGATTCTATGAAATATCATTTCGCTGAAGGAAATAGCATTCTTAAATATCAGGGTTCACTAATACAGTCTTGCGCACCTAAGTGAATGAATGATTCCTGAACACTCTGGGTTGGTTGAAGAAATCTAGAACATGAAACCTATTCATTTAACACGTTCGCTGCCACTCCCGCGTTTACGCGGGCTTTGTAGCGCACGACCAGTGCCTCACCCGCGTTTTCGTGGGCGACTCCTATTTTGTTTCAACGGGTCTGCTTCGGTACAACGTTGACTTCCTCTATCCACCGTATTTCGTGTTACTCATCGCAATTGTGATTCCGTAGAATAACCATGGTTGGAAGTAAAACTCTCAACGATGTGCAACTCGACCTCTATGCCTTTCGAAATTTCCAACTCTCTGTCGAGTAATTCTGATGTATCCTCTCTCAGAAAGTAGGATCGGTAGTACCATTCAAAATTTCTGTCCCATTGTTTCACATCGAACCTATCAAAAATTATCGAGGTAAGGGTACCATTCAGATCCGCACTTATACTTGACATTTCAAATGCATATTGCGAAAAAATTTATTGACAAAATGCGAAACAAATAAGAAGGTTGAAAAAAAAATGAATTATCTTGCATATAACGATGTGCCACTTGTGCAACCTCGTCTGTAACACGGAAATGAGGGTAAAACCAAAAGAAAAATATTTGTGCTCTACCAAAAAAGCAAAAGTTTTGCGAATCGGTTAGACAATTCATTTCACCAATTGGTGGCAGTATATTAATTTGCAAACTATATTACATTGCGGAACATTAGGAATTAAAAAAAAATATTTTGCAACACCTGTCTTATCTGAATAATAAATATTTTTAGATACCTAATAAATTTCATTCATTGTGTTACCAAGTTAACTATCGACCAAGAAGAAGCTCGTCAACGGTGCATGCAATGTTGAAAGCTAACGTTTTCGATATGAATTCAAAACATCATATTACAGTTAGGAATTTGCATGAAGAATACTCTTGAGTACGTTTGATGGAAGATCAAGAATCTCTCGACACATTTTCATAATTTTCTTGATTCATTAACAAATTTGGGCAAAAACACTCAAACAGTTGTACATTAGTACGATTTACCTACAACGGTGTTACGTCACAGTGTTCTGTTTACAGAGTAATGAATGCACATCATTTTAGTAAAATGATTCATTACCAGAATAACAAGAAGACTGACAATTGTATTGAATGAATGTGGTTTTTCAGACTGTGGAAGATTACCCAAAAAACATGTCAAGAAACTGACAATTGTATTTTTATGACAGACAACTATATAACTAACCAAAAACATTGCACATCTAATAGTCCTGAAGCTACAACTGAAATAGAATTACCTACCAACATTTTTTCCCTCTTTATTTCAATTTTTTTTATAAATCAGGAAAATTATTTT
Source organism: Gonioctena quinquepunctata (assembly GCA_018342105.1). NCBI lineage: Eukaryota > Metazoa > Arthropoda > Insecta > Coleoptera > Chrysomelidae > Gonioctena > Gonioctena quinquepunctata. The sequence goes on along the minus strand of JAFIRS010003940.1, from coordinate 104,718 downwards.
CACGTGTCAATTACATTTGCGAAACCACAATTGGAGTAAGAAAGTCGAGTGGAAAGGTAAATTATTTTATTCTATTCGTGAAATACAAACCTGTGAAAATTAAATTTCAGATGTAATATCAATTTCACATATTTTTTTTCAGCAACGTGTTTGTTTAATGATGAAAATTATGTACTTGCGAGATATACAATCGATAACGTTTTGATATCCTTACTTCCATAGAGCATCGATTCTTCATTTCAAAATCTCCTCGATTGCTATTGCTATTTCAAATGCGATAAAAAAATTAATGTCTTCCAATAGTCTTTTAGCAGAATTTAGCAAAATTTTGTATTCTTTCGATTGTTGCATTCAAAAATATTACATTGAATTTATTTTGCTGATTAGTCGAAAACAGTGATTGCTTCTGAGCTCAATAATCAGTTTCAAATTTTTTAATAGTTAACTACGTAACCGTATCATTCATCGGATGCAATTTCAATCAACCAGAACAATATATATATATATATATATATATATATATATATATATATATATATATATATATATATATATATATATATATATATATATATATATATATATATGAAAAAGGGATCTTTATTTTGGGTATGCAGTCGTAGGGATGACTCTTCATCAGGAACTCTACAATGATGAATTAAAATGTGTGAGAATTTATACATTTTCTCAACAAAAATTTACTTACGAAAGTGAGGTTAACTTCGAGCAAAACTTTTTAATACATGGAAAACATATAAATGATGAACATACAACTAATGTACAATGGGTAAATAAAAATTGATGTAAAAAACACTTATGGATTGTACATTAAGGAGAAAGATTCATTTGACACAATGTTGACAAGATCAAGTGAAATTTCTGTCTAATAAAATAATGATTGATGTGAGGAATTGAAGTATTAACCATCTTTGGAAGGTAGTGTTGCCAATTTCATGATTTGGGTCAATAGTCATGAATTAGGGTGAGAACTTGAAAACATTTTTGTATAAGAGATTGTGAAAAATGGTTAATAGTGTTATCTAAATGTGGAGGGAGACTCAATAAGTGGGAATAAATGATACTAGGTTATCGATATCAGTTTTGGCATTCATTGAATTTGGTTCTTTGTATATGTTAGACATTTCCAAAAAAGTTCTTTTTTTTTAATTGGATTCATGATCCAATATGTTGATATTATCATAATCCCTACGACTGCATACCCAAAATAAAGATTTCTTTTTCATTAATATAGACAGTCGTCCAACCTCAACTTCTATATATATATATATATATATATATATATCTTAAACCTATTTGCACAACGTTTGCAATTTATAGCCAAATTATAAGAAAAACAAATCAATTATACAAAAAAAAACCGTTGAACAATGACGGTTGCAAATCTCTTGCGTCACGTAAAATATTAGTCGTAATTTTAATTGCAATTTGCAGAACTATTGCAATTGTTTCAGAAAATATAAAAATCAAGAAAAATATATTGGTGGATAAATAGGTTTCGTTTTTCGTATGAGGTTGCAAAGTTACATATCGACTGAGACCGATATTCCCTTTATTTGCAACCACAATGAAGAACTTCTGTCATTATTTCAATGCTTGTGTGTATTGAAAATAGGAGCGTCGATAAAAAAGTTTGATAAATAAATTATGTATTTTTCAGAAATGGTTGCAAATGTACGAGAATAAGTTAAACTTTTTCTCCGTTCACTAATCCAATTTGCAGAACTTCGGTAATTTTTTTAAACAAATCACAATGAAAAACTCAAACAAATGACAAAAAACAAGGTTCCGTAACTTTTACAAGGTTGCAAACTTGATGCATGTTGTTAAACACCATTACTATTAGACTAGGAGGAATCGGCGCATGAGTACCGAAAACTATTCCACCTCAATTTTTTCATGCGATCCTCTTCAAATTGACCCACTGATGATATAAAGGCATGTTGCCATGGGGCAACCCCGTGCCATATTGTTTAAACCGAAATTGTTTAAACAATTGCAAGGAATTGTTATTTTTCAACCGGACAAATTTTTTTATATTCTTTATGGAAATACAAATTAAAAAGTTCCTATGACTTTTCACGATAAAGTTAATATTTTTAGAGATATGAATATTTAAAGGTTCGAAAAATCTAAAATTTGGGTACTTTTGACTCAGAAAAAATATATTAAAAAAAAATATATATAAATATTTTTTTTTTTTAATTCTTTATACAATAGTTAATAATATCCCTAATAGATATTTAAAAAAAATTCATTGTTTATACCTGTTTTTTATTGTTAATTTCGCGCGCTCACAAGTATGAGTCGCTTTCCTTTAAGTATCGCCGTCTCTCTGACTCATGCGCTGCATCGGCCTCTCTGTGTCCTGAATTATTATTTATCATTTATCTTGAAAACTATTAACTTTATCAAGATTGTTAACGAGAGCAATGTTATTAATAATGAAATTGTCTACAAGTTGTTTTTTACAAATTTTTTTCCTGGAATCAATTTTACAAAAGTTATTTAAGCATAAATCGGAACATAATTAAAATTACTTTTTTATCAGTTTATATTACTTTTTTTTTATTAAAACAAAAAGTAATTACATTGAATAGCTTCTTCAAACGTGGGTTATGGATGTAGAAGTATGAAATAATGAAACAAAATTTAAAAATAAGTATTTATTATCAATACATTTTTTATATTATATTTTTACAGTCTTCTGGATCACAACCACATAGAAGTATGCAACTAATATTATTTTTTTTACAGTAACAAGCTTTGGTTGCACAGGATTTCTTACAATTACACAATTTTTTAAGATCAGTTGGAAATGGGCTTTTGTTTATAAATAAAGGTAGCAAAGTACCATTCTCTAGTTTGTATCCGAAATTCGAAAAATCTAATGTTTCATATTGGGGATTCAATGCATTTTTCCAAATGTATGTTTGAGCAGAAGCTCTAAGTGCATGCAAATGCAAGGCATCTGATGTGCACGGAATTTTCGATAAATTAATATTAGTGCCAAAGCAACGAGAAAAAATACTTTGTCTAGCTTCATCCGCCGTGTTACCTTTTTTACCCAAAATATTTAAATACAATCTTTCTAAGCCTTTCAACTCCTTAGTACTTAAATCCAAGCCATTGCCAAGAGGGACTAAAGTATCACGATTTTCTTTTACTTTTATCATTTCTAAAGCTTTTTTTTGTGCCAATTTTACTAGTCGTATCACAACCCGTAAATGCGTGTAAAGCAGGTAAAATTTCACAAACCGGGTACGACGCATACTTGTGAGCGCACGAAATTAACAATAAAAAAACAGGTATAAACAATGGATTTTTTTTAAATATCTATTAAGAATATTATTAACTATTGTATAAAGAATCAAAAAAAATATTATTAATACTTTTTTTTTATATATATATTATATATTTCATGGGTCAAAAATACCCAAATTTGAGATTTTTCGAACCTTTAAAAATTCATATCTCTAAAAATATTAACTTTATCGTGAAAAGTCATAGGACCTTTTTAATTTGTATTTCAATAAAGAATATAAAAAAAATGGCCGGTTGAAAAATAACAATTCCTTGCAATTGTTTAAACAATTTCGGTTTAAATAATATGGCATGGGGTTGCCCCATGGCAACATGCATTTATATCATCAGTAGGACAATTTGAAGAAGATCGCATAAAAAAATTGAGGTGGAATAGTTTTCGGTACTCATGCGCCGATTCCTCCTAGTCTATATTAGGTATGCCTGGTTTGCAAAACTTTTGCAATTTTCAGTGCAATAATAAAGCATGAAAACGTTTTTTGCAATTAAAACAATGTTCCGTTCATCGCAGATTTCTGCAAAATTTTATAGTTTGTTTTCATGAATGCACTAACATACCATTGAAGTTTGAAAACTTTTGGAATTAATGTTGATTGATTGTCTATATCTACTGGCCTATACGTCGAACCGTTCAAAAGTTAACAGGGAGGGGGACTATAAAAAGCCGCAAAGCCGCATTGTATGTATGTATTTGGTTTCTTCCACAAACGACTTTTGCCAATCGATTGTTTCAATTACGTATGGTGCTTACGCTCCAAAATTATTTACAAAAATGAACTTAGGAACCAACTTTTAATGTGGCGTATCCTTGGGGTCATTTAAAGATTCAATTAGCATATCTTGAGGATGATATGAGGATGCCGGATTTGACCAATAATGACTGCTAATCAGATCACTGTGCGACGTACTTTACTTATCGACTTCTTTTTACTGTAACTCTTATAAAAGTCCAGTTTTCACACACACGTTACATTGTGAAAATGCCATGCATCACCATGCAGCATTCTTCCATTATTCAAAGCAAAAAGCTTGTGTGGACGGCAACCTATTACGGTAATTTGTCACGGCGCCTGGTCACGAGATGCTGACAATAGTTTTTATGCTTTTGTTTCAGTCCGCCCTCTCCATCCCGACCATCGGCATCGAGAAATATCAAAAACACACTGCCCCTTCGTATAATTTGTCATGATGTAATGATTTGGACGTGATCTTCCAGCGTATAAAGAGATTTGCTTGCGGTAGACACAACCGGAGTAGACATAACCGAAACTATACTAACAGAGCTAATTGAAATGAGGCTAGAGGGCTATGGTGGAATTCTGGAAAAGCATTTTGCCATTTCTGATATTTCGATCATTTGCCGTTTGGGTGTATAGGCCGGCAGTAAATTTTATGATCGAATATAAGTTTCAATAAACGAAAAGTTTTTTCCCTGACAATCATACTTATCACGAGAGGGGTTCCATGTCCAGTAAATGATGGTTTTTGTGGTAAATATTCCGATTTTTTTTAAATACTGGAATTTGTACCAACTTTTTGAATTAGCATCCAATTTTATTATATGATGGATTCCGATAATTTTTGGGGTATCATTAATTTGAAGGAGCTTCAAAATGGCAAAACATTTTTTGGAAGGTATAGTCCATTACATTTCAAATTCTGGGAGTTTTTGTAATGCTGATTATCATTTATTTCCAAATTCTAGAATTCAAAATAGCGGAGCTGAAATGTTGGTTGGCGAAGTTGTATCAATCGAAATCAGATTGTGCTAAAGCTACTAAGAATCGGCATAAATTGTGGAGACTGAACCACTCATTCACGCAACTAATGCAAATATGAATTTACTCACGAATTCATGTTTCAACTAACAATGACGTTTTTGTCGATGCTTTCCAAAAGTTTCATATAAGAACAGAATAACTCATACCGCATACATAATCAAAACTTTTTTTATATTTAGTGCATTGATAGGATAAACGGAAACTGTTGTTGTCTTGTCCCAAACTACCGAACTATGATAACTCATATGTACCACAGCATATACAGTGCGCGTCAAAATTATGGAACAAATTCGATATTTCGCAAGCCATGTACTTTTGACAAAAATCCTAAAATAGCTCGATTTTTATTTTAAAATGCCGATTTTTTATGTATATTCTAAAGAGGTTATGTCACTGGTTTTGACATGGTGACGTAATCGGTAATTTTTTCAAATTGGAATAGAAGTCTTGTGATACCCCATCTAAAGGGCCTTTCAATACTGCATTCAATGACAATAATTAATTAGATTTTTTTTTGTACAGGGTGAACAAAAATTAATATTTTATTTCAATAAGAGAATAACTTTATATCCAACAAAATAGAACAGTTAAATAAGATGTTCGAAATGCCATCCACCAGTCTCTTGACAATAAGCAAATCTACGGACACATTCCTCTTGCACATTGCGAATAACTTCCGGAGTATTTCTGTTAATTTCGATCCAAATTCGATTTTTCAACTCTTGTAGATTTTGCGGCATATCTACATAGACCTTCAATTCCAAATAACCCCACAAGAAAAAATCCAGGGGCGTAAGATCTGGAGATCTTAGGGGCCACTCTATCGGTCCGCGTCTACCAATCCACCTCCTAGGAAAACAGTTATTCAAAAGCTCGCGAACATCACGTGCATAGTGCGGGGGTGCACCATCTTGTTGCAACCAAATACTTTCATTTGGTGAGTTAGGATTTTTGGCTTTTGGAAAAATATATTTTTATTATTATTACATTATGATTATGAAATTCTTGTATTGTCATCGGTCCTTGATACCTATGTGTGACAAATTTCAGATTATTCGGAAGATTGGAAGTGGGTGAATATTTACTTCCAAGATTTTATTACATTGTGACTTATTTAGTTACAAGTAAAGATGATAAAAGCGTGTTAAAAAATGCAAAATTTTACTTTTTTGAGCCAAGGCTCTAATCCCTCAGACTGCCCTGGCAGACTAGTGAGTCAGTGCTCTACTACACCAATGGATCCTTTCCAAATATTAATAATTAGCTATTTCTTAGTCTAAAATGGAAACAAAAGACAATCACAAATTAATGCCATAATAGGCAAGTTGGTGTCAAATAAATGTCAGTTGAAATATCAACAAATATTCTTCATAAATTCTAAGTGAAAAGGTTCTAAAAGTAAACTATGGCTACTTTAAGTGAAATGCAACGCATAGAAATTTTAATTTTTATTGGATGCGGAGATAGAACCAGAACTCAGCAAGAGGTATGCGACTTGTTCAATGCGAAGTATCCAAATAGACCTATCAGTCGTTCAACACTCGATAAGATTGAGAAAAAATTTAGAGAAACTGGTCATGTCAAACATTGCTGGACGTCCTAAAATAGAAGAAAACGTGAAACTTGATGTTCTATTGGGTGTAGAGAATAATCCTCACAATACTTCACGACAAATTGCAGCAGACCTTGACATATCCCAAAGTTCTGTATTACGTATTCTAAAAGCAGAAAAGTACCATCCATACAAAGTACAGCTACATCAACAACTCAATGATGATGATCCCGATCGCCGTGTGGAGTTCTGTGAAATAATGCAGGATTTGTGTAACCGCAATCCACGTTTTATAAAACAAATTCTGTTTTCCGATGAGGCTACGTTTTGCCTAAATGGTTCAGTAAATCGTCAGAATTGCAGATATTGGAGTAGGGATAATCCTCACTGGATGATGGACGGGCATACTCAATACCCTCAGGAAGTCAATGTTTGGGCAGGGATAATAAACGACAAGATTATTGGCCCGTATTTTTTCGAAGGAAATCTCACAGGGGAGCGTTACTTGGAATTTTTAAGAAATGAACTCATACCTAGCCTTGCCGATATTTTTCCAAACGCCAACAATCCTAACTCACCAAATGAAAGTATTTGGTTGCAACAAGATGGTGCACCCCCGCACTATGCACGTGATGTTCGCGAGTTTTTGAATAACTGTTATCCTAGGAGGTGGATTGGTAGACGCGGACCGATAGAGTGCCCCCAAAATCTCCAGATCTTACGCCCCTGGATTTTTTCTTGTGGGGTTATTTGAAATCGAAGGTCTATGTAGATAGGCCGCAAAATCTACAAGAGTTGAAAAATCGAAATTAACAGAATTACTCCGGAAGTTATTCGCAATGTGCAAGAGGAATGTGTCCGTAGATTTGCTCATTGTCAAGAGACTGGTGTATGGCATTTCGAACATCTTATTTAACTGTTCTATTTTGTTGGATATAAAGTTATTCTCTTATTGAAATAAAATATTAATTTTTGTTCACCTTGTACAAAAAAAATCTTTCAGATGAGGTATCACAAGACATCTATGCCAATTTAAAAAAATTACCGAATACGTCACCATGTCAAAACCAGTGACATAACCTCTTTAGAATATACATAAAAAAATCGGCATTTTAAAATAAAAATCGACCTATTTCAGGATTTTTGTCAAAAGTAAGTACATGGCTTGCGAAGTATCGAATTTGTTCCATAATTTTGACGCGCACTGTATAATCTGTATATGTTTTTTATGTGAACACTGTGAAACTTGAGCACTTCTCACTCATGTAGCAGATTTATTGAAAACCTAACTTTCTGTTTCAAAAAGGTACAACCACAAAAATCATTCACACATTCAGAATAATATTTTTTACCCTAGATGATTTTCCCAATATATGTTTGGAATTACAAAGAAAAAGTATTTTCATAGGATAATATCTACCCATAAATGATTATATTTTTCTACCCATTGCAGTGTAATAAATGATGTACGTAGTGGGGAATATACATCAAGATTTGACTGAACAAACTCTATTACAGCCGAAAATATTTTCCCAGTTAATTGATTCCTGAGAAAACGACAAAGTAGAATTTTTCATCATTTGATGTTATTTTTGGATTCTTGCGTTTGAGGAAACCTAAGTTCAACTGCCATTGGAGTTAGTCTCCTAATATTGAAAAAAAAAACGCACAGAATGAATCTTGGTACGGAACAGAATGGGGCATTGAAATGATTTCTACAGCACTATCACAGGTTCATTATTTCTTCTGTATCTGCGACGTTGTTCTTACATAATAAAAAAATCACCGTTTTGAAAAATCACAGCATGCTTTCCCCAATTTGAATAGAAGAGTGGAAGTCTTGGAGAATCATTCAATTCTACACCCACGTCTTTCATTTATTAGAATTGTCACAATAGTCACTAACAGTACGTGTGAGACACAGTAACTGAGTTGCATAAACATCCAGTATATTCGCATGTTTGTTGAAATTGATTAAATTGGCTGAGATGGTCGTTCCCTTTTTTTTCGCATCCCTGTGTTTGAAGGGGCACTGTATTCTAACTCATGCGAATTTGTGATTCTACATCAAACAGACTATGACAAATTTAAAACTTCGCCCTCATAAGGGTGTCTTTCTCCAAGAGAATCTGTTGACATCGAGGATTATGAAAATATTATATACTTATTGGAAATTTATACTTGATTCATTTGGTCCACACTTGCTCATTCAAAATATGGGTTGGTATTTCTGATGATGGATTAAATTATAATTATTATTCTCCATCCCCATTCAATGAAGTTATTGCATTCTACAGTAATATCACTGAAATGGTAAACAGGTTGAAACATGTTTCCTGATAAAGGGAGGGTGAAAGGTGCACATTCAGTTCGATATATGAGGTTAAAGAATTATGCAACAGCTGCCGGTACCAAATTTTTATTCATTTGAATTACTGCTAAAAAATTATCCTTGAGCTGTCAATGGAAATTTTAAGTAACTTCGTGATTTCAGTCGGTTTCGAGAAATAAACTGCACTTGTTTAAACAGCTTCAAGTTCTCATCATATCTCAAATTGAAACCCTTCACATTAATTCAAGTCTAAGTTCATATCGCAAGACATGAAAAAAACTTACAACAAAGATGCATACGGTATACCAGAGACAGAATTTTCCTCTATTTCTCTAACTAACCTCATTGATCTGTTTGAACATGCAGTCACAAATGATTTTTCAATCACATTTCGTACTTCTTTGGAGTTTTTGAACCCAAACAGATGGCTCATATCAATAACTTATTTATGAAGAAAGAGTTTCGGAAGTTTATGAAGAAAAGTGATTTCCACATTTGTTTTTATTTCCAAATTTCGAAATTTATTATCATATTTTCAATATACAGCAAGGATTTTCCAAGTACATTCAAAAACAATAGATACACAAACTAATCTATTGGACGTGCATTCACACCCAGAGGACATTTTATGTGAGGAAATTGTATCGGTGAGGTATGCTTGGAAACCGCCTGTTGAAGGTTAATACCTATGTCGTCAGCTAGTATATATTTGCTGTGTGGCGTCACTCTACTGTCGCTTGTATTCAAAGATAAGCAGTTCACATTATAACATGCCTCGGTTATCAGGTTGGGTTGTAGGAACGAGTTCAAACGACTCAAATTACATCGGAACCCTCACTATACTTCAGTGTTTACCCAAGGTCAGAGGAAATGGAAAATATACAAGTGTCATACTCGTAATCAGCATAAATTTGTGGTTAAAAAAATTCACAGATTGGGCAACTATTATAACCATTGATATCTTTGTTGTTTCACTGATTTTGCAGTGGACCTAAAAACCCCCAAAAATCAACTTTTTCAATACATTTTTGACTGCCAATTTCTCGTCTATGTGTGATATTTTATAGTTTGAATAGATGGAATGTTCCACTGCGTTATTTTTATATAATTCGTATCACAATTTTAATACATGGTTCATTATGTTATATAAGTACTCCACTGCATATTCGACATCAATCGAAATACTCATTATTATTATTATTGAAGATAGGGAATAGCAAAGCATTATCGTTGAGTTATGGCAATGATTAAAATCGGCAATTGATGATTGAAACTTCGATTGGGCGTTAATTTTAAAGGTTTTCGGGTTTTTGTTAATCTGGGATATCGATCAACTCTCCAATATGATAATAATGTCTTGAAAATTCCTCAAATGATATCAGGAGGATATACATACACTATGAGATTGAAACTGAGACAGGGAATTGCGGAACCTAAATAAATAATGGAACTGAATCTAGGACTGAGATGTTTGAATGGCCCCAAGTCCGCAGTTAAGTGAGGACACTTCACTAGCCTGTGGTACAGTAGTCAAGTACCAACGGTTGGAAGAATCGCCAGCTATTGAGGAATAACACAGTGGTACTTAGCTGTTAACATTTAACAACAAACAGTTGCTGGCAAAAAAAAGTTGAGAGGTGTCAAGGGACACCCGGATGGAACGTAGTTCCTTTCGATTAATTAGTGAAGGAATTGTAATAATTTTTTTTTTTTTAGTTATAATATTTTTTTTATTATTTACAAATATAATGTAATATAAACTCAATCAGTAGGCTCAATTTTAGTACATACGCATTGATATTGTAATATTAAAATTTTTATTTGCTTTTAAATTTATTAAAGTTATGACGCGTATACTTGCTAAACACACAATAATGGAGAGATTATAACGCGTATGACTTGGTTAGCACAATAGTAAAGAGAGGTTATAATGCGTACTTGCTAAAAATACATAAGCATTTATTATTGTCTGTATAAAATCTCTACTTACCTAACTCCATCAGCAATATCCGGAACTTGTGCAGAAACACTGTCAGGATTCATTATTGTTATTATTTTTTATTATTTATCATGTACAAAAAACCTGTATACACTCAACAAAAATAATCGTCGCGACACCACACTGTTCAATGCAATATCCGGAACTTGTGCAGAAACACTGTCAGGATTCATTATTGCTATTATTTTTTATTATTTATTATGTACAAAAAACCTGTATACACTCAACAAAAATAATCGTCGCGACACCACACTGTTCAAGCGAAATAGAAAGACGAAACGAAAATAACTGGCTTACTTCCTATGAGAGAGAAAGAGAGACAGACAGAGAAACACGCGCACGATGCACGGCTTACAACTATAGCGAAAAGTCTCGTTACAACTTTTGGTCTTAATTTATTCCGTCTAGCCCTCTTTCGCAACGCGCGATAAGGAACTACGTTCCAAAAAGAATATTACATTGTCCCGTATTTTTCATCATATCGTTAGGTGTGAGATTGTTTCTAATACAGCCTATGAATTGTCCCTATGCAATGGACCTCACCTATTTAGTGCACTGCCAATATGTTCCATGCTGTGAAAGTGGGATTGCTAATTGGATTCATATGTCCACTTTGCATCATTCTCTGGTTAAAAGCTTCCGGTTATTTGTAGTAATCCCAAACATACACAGTCATACCCTGTACCTAACTCTTGTCATACGTGTATTTGCCGGCATCATATATCATGACATGACTGAAACGGACCATCCATAACCAGCTTATTCTCTGTGGCAGATTGGATCTGACCGCTCGGACTCACAGTCACTCCCATTCCGACAACCATGGCGACCGGCAGTAACAGTGCATGTGACATTAGGGCACACCTCTCATAACATTCCAGTGGCACTGTCGGCTGCAGCAAATTTTCGGATCACGTATCTTTCGTAACTCCGGTAACCCCTGCGGCTTACTCTCAATTACGGGCATATCAAGTTCTGAGGTCCCGCGCGAATCCGGGACTTCCTTCAGTCGGGTCGGATGGTAGTCACCAGAGGCGTCTGGTTCATTTTTGAGTGTCGATGTTTGTCAATTGGGGGAGGGTAGGGTTCTCGGGGGATTTTTCCTTTATTTTGGATGTATACGAAGGGATATTGTGTATTGCGAGACGATATTTCCGGCCTAAATGTAGTGCACAGAGAATACTTATGCAGGTACTGGAAAAATCAAAATAGACATTTGTAACACATGATAGTGAGCTGGTTCTTAGAAAAGTGTTGATTTTCAAGACTCTTGCTACTTACTACTATTCAGTAACTGTAACTAACTTTATGACGGCATGTGATCGATTTGGCTCAGGGTCAGTATCGATCTGACGTGGGCGATGAACTCTTTCCAACGATCCCAGTTGATTTTTAACACGCTTTTATTAGCTCCACTTGTAACTAACAAACAATTTATTCAAATCTTGGTCAAAGTCAATTTTAACCTACTTCTAATTGTCGTATCGAAATGAAACTTGGTATGTATATGTAGTTTGGATGACAATACTATAATTTAGTAACTTGGAGCTGATCTGATGATGGAGCCAGGAGGTGAATAGTGGAACTCTTCAGTGGCTACTATTAGAATATGGTCAATACACTGAGGCCGTTCTCAGCATAATTTACAATTCAAAGATATGGCGAATGCACTGGTTCTCAGTATATTCGCCAAAATGTTGTTGTCCTTCCTAACAGACCAGTAATATATTTTAAAGATGAAAAAGAAATAATTTCTTAAAAAAACCACAAAAATAATAAATATTTAATAGTTAGTAGTTCATGAAAAATTGTTTCACATTTTTTTGAGATTCTTTTTCCTTTATGAAGCCTCTGTATAATATTAATAGGTAAAAATATGCAAATACTATAATGCAATCATTTCCATACACTGTCAAAATGAAACCAATTTTTAAAAAAAAAAAATTTAAAATTAATTAATTTGATAACAAAATTATAAGCTTGAAACATACAGTATATGAAATTGTATCTAACTAAAAATAGCCAATGGGAGAACAAGAAACTTCTTGATGACAATAGCCAATCAGGGAACAGAGATGGTGAGATAAAAGATTTGAAATTGTGGAAAAGTAAGAACTGAGAAATGTCAAAAATAATATCATCAAATATTGTATTTAGTTTATAAGAAATGTAAAATATATTAGTTCATAAGTTTTCTCAAATAACACCAAATGAGTGATAGTGTGACAAGAAAGTGCGCGATTTTGAAAATTCAAATAAAATGGACAAAACAGAAATGGTATCCAGGGAATGAAAAAACAAAGCAAGAGGAGATTGAAATTTTTTTTTAGAACGAAGCCAGGTAGAAAATAGGAGAAAACAGGAAATTGAATATTTTCACGAATGACAAAGTAGTTTGCCAAAAATAACAAACCAATTCAACTTTTGGATAATTCCGAAGAAGATTACCTTTTTGGACCCCACATAAAAACTTGTCCAAGCTGATTTCGGGGATTTTGGATGGTTCCTTTGCAAATGGAGAGTCCCTGAGAGGAGTGGATGAAGCCGGATTTCAGATTATCAGCGACAGTTCCAGCTCTAGGTATAAACTCTTTTAGTGCATATCACAAACTGAATCACTTCACAACGTAACTCGTATATCTGAAGAACTCTATTTTATTTTGGTATTGAACTATAAAAGAATTATTCCAACCCAAAAGAAAAAGTGAGGTTATGTCTACAGTATCCATCACTGTTTTTCATTATTTTCTATGAAAATTTGTCAATTGATTATAGTTATAAGTTATTTATCTCAGGCCAGGTTAATATAAGTTTTCCTGAATAAAGGGAATAATTGTTTTTGATAATTTTGGTTTATTTTCCACAATTATATGATCATATTTCACTGATAAACACTGAATTGAAATAGTTCGAATGACATCAAGACAAGGCAGTGGTTCTATTGCCAGTACCGACTCCTGAAGCGAAGGCGTACCAACTGAGTTAGTCGTGGTAAGAAAGGGTAATAACAATTGGCAGCAACGTGGCGAGAAAACAGTGACGTTAGCTGGCAATTAATATTTCATAACAATTGGCTATTATAAAATCACAATATAACAATTGGCTTCCCATCGCGGAGCTGAACTGCTTACATAAGTATTGGAGGTATATCGAAATCGAAATCAAAATATTTATACAGGGCGAAAATAATTAGCTATCCACATAACATAACAATTTGGCGCCCAACGTGGGGCGAAAATATTTATAAGCATAATAATAATAAATTAAATAATTAACAAAATTCATTCCTAAAAAATTATCATATCATAACAATTTGACTTTCACCTATTAGTATAACTTAACAAAATGGCGCCGCAACGTAAAAGAAAGTAAGGGCAATATATTATTTCTTAATATTTATCGCAACACTGGGCGAATATAACAATTGGAATCCCAACGTGTAAGGCGAATATTGGTGAATAAAAAAAAAGCTAAATATTGGTGAATAAAAAATGGATTGAGAGATGGTAAGAAAGTTGGTTTGGAAGAAGGTGCAGAAGGTAGAGAGAGAGGCGATCAAGAACAAGAAGAGAGTAGTAATGTGAGAGGGAGTATAACAGAAAGTAGGAGCGCACGATTGGAGAGGTGGTTTAATGAAATAAAAGAACTCATGACAAGTATGATAAATGAAATGAAAGAAAGTAGTGAAGAAATATGTAAATCATTTGAAACAAGTAGCGAGCAAAATAAAATTCATGAGGTAGTTATACAAAAAACCGATGATAGTAACAATTAATTAGAAAAAAATTAGAAACAATTACAAATTATAAAAATGAATCTTGATCAAAAAATTAATGAGTTTATAGATAATATGAATCTGAACAATAAAAATTTTCAGATGCAAAAAGGGAAAATAAATGATAAAGTAACAAAAGTGAAAATGTATGACAGAAACATGGTGAAAATGAATTTTAAGTTGCAAAAAGGTGACAAAAATTATAAAATAATTATAATAAAAATGAATTACATGTACGTGGCTAACAAAACATTTGAATTGAAAAAAGGGAACATGAATTAAAAAATAATAATAATGAAAATGAATGATATAAACATGGCTTATGAAACTTTTCAAATGAAAGAAATAAATACACACAATGAAAGAATAATAATAATGTATAGTAAAATGTCTAATATAAAAATAGAAAAGAAGTTGAATGAATATGACGATCAAAAACGAGACAAGTTTGGATTTATGAAAAAGAAAATAGTTTAAAATATTAACATGAAATTTCAATTGAAAATTTGTGAAATAAAATATATGCTTGTAGTAATAAAACAAGCAAGATTCCATAGAAGGAGGGACAAATAATAAAAATGAAAATTAGAAATATAAAAAAATTAAAAAAAATTGAATTAAAAATATAAGAAAGATAGAATAAATAAAAAAAATGGAAAAAAACTTATAGAAAAAAATACATCAATGAGAGAAAATATCAGAGAAAACAAAGAAAACAATAATATTGAATAACAATAATAAATACTGAGAAGTTGGAAGTTGCTACAATTATTGGTACAGATCAGTCAGATAAAATAAAGAGAAAAACAACATAGATTATGAAGAAGGAAAAATATAGAAATGGATAATAAATAATGTGAATTTTGAAGAAAAATGAAAACAAAAGAAGATAAAAAGAATGTATGTGAGAAATGAAAGTGGAAATGTTAATAATAATAATACTAAAGAAGTATATTATGATAAATATGATGATGATGATGATGATGATGATGATGATAAAGGTATATTGATAAATAAAATGGAGGTATATTAATAATTAAAATAAAGGTATATTAATGAATTATAAATAAATATAATGAGTTAATGATGTATGAATAAAGAATAGCAAAAGAGTATATGCACAAAATAAAAGTGAATAAAATGAGAGATTCAAATTAATAAAATATCCAATTCAATATGAATATAAAGAACAACTGGAGGAAGAGACAGGAAAACTTATATTAACCTGGTCTGAGATAGATAACTTATAACTATGATCAGTTTTCATAGAAAATAATGAAAAATAGTGATGGATACTGTAGACATAACATCACTTATGTCTTCTTTAGTCTTCTGTATGGACTGAAAAGTTAAAAATAAATTTATGGTTTGAAAAAACTGAAAAACACGAATATATGGCAATAAGGATTAGAACATTGAAAATAATAAGAATAAAGTCATTGACCAAAAAGTTTTCTTTTATATAAAAAAAGTGTACTCAGCACTCACTTTTCATAATGATATCAAGATAACTGATATCAAGCACTTCACGCTTCTTTACATAAAAAAAATATTTTGGTTAATGACTTTATTCTTATTGTTTTCAACTTTTTAGTCCTTATTGCCATATATGCGTGCTTTTTTAGTTTTTTTAAACTATAATTTAATTCCAATACTCCTTGGTATAAAAAGACAAAACGAAATATTGCCATATATAGTTAAATCAGGCAGATGTATCCTAGTATTAAGGTATGTATAGTTCACCCACTATCAATTGCAGAAGCATAAAAAACAAGTTTTCCAGGCTTGAGACGCAATCCTTTGAGCAGCAGAGGCGGAGATAACTAATTTTATTTAAATATTTTTAAAATACGTTAAAATGAAAAAATATGCCATAAACGAGGGAGTATCCATCAATAGACAATCGAATCATCATAATTTCATTTTCCCATTTTCGAAAAAAAACATATTTTCCAATAAAACACATCACAACTATAGAATATTTCAAAACCTATTTCGATCCCAGACCAGAGACGCTACTGGCTTTCATTTACTCAGACCTCCTGAAACTGGTGATTCGTTAGTCTCAACGTATAGACACACCTACAAGCATTATCGTTGGCTTGCGGTCACTCAAACAGCGGTCACTCAAACCCACGTTGACTATCGGCTCTTTTGATCTACCGTTCGCCGACGGAAAATGTTTACGAGTAGTACACATTATTTTTCGTTTCGTTTCTTGGCATATACGCTCGTGTTAGCGAAGTGAGTTTTTGATTTGCTCCCTATAGAAACAGCTTCTTGAAAATGGTTGAACTATACCAAGAAATTGATGAGGGGCGCGAGTAGGTAACCTTTATTTCCGAATTAAGAAAGAAATTTTCCACCCTTTCAAAGGTATTCACACCGGTCTATCTCTTGTTATTTCTGCAGAAGTTACAACACTTAATTGAACAAGACTCGTGTGCATGTGGTATTTTCCTCGACCTTAGTAAGGCGTTTGACTGTGTTGACCACTCCATTTTACTTCGAGAGCTTTTCAATTAGGGAATCAGTATGCCTTGGATCTCTTAAAATATTACCCAACCAACAGGAAACAAAAAGTATGTATTGGGTACATTACAGGATATCCCTTTTCGTGGGAACCAGAACATAAAAAAAAAAAAAAAATACTGAGTTCTTCTCAAGCTTTACTGAAATCGAAAAAGGCGTACCACAGGGAAGTGTGCTTGGTCCTTTACTTTTCATTATATATATATATATATATATATATATATATATATATATATATATATATATGCTTCAACGGAGCAGGCCTATAATATAAGAAAGATGAAAAGATCTAGGTCTTACCTAGATGCAAAACTCCTTTGGAATCGATACGTATCTATGCCAAAATATTGTGAATAAAACGTAGAGCATTTTTGGGAAGATGGAGAAAATCCTTTATGGAGCTACAACTCATCAGTACTCTGACGGATGTATACAAATATTGTCATACCCATGATTAATTGAGGTCCGGTAGTGTCGCTTGCTAAAACAAGAAAATCCTTAGAGAAATTGCAATAAAATATGAAAATGGAATGAGAACTTCCAGAAAAGCTGACCTTCCACATGTTTAGATTTGGTAGTTTCTGAGATACAGGGGGCAAAATATATTTTATCATCATAAAATTCTGAAAAGTGTATTTTGGGCCTTTTAAATGATATCTGACATGACCGACTACCAAAAAAATGTGGACCAACTTTTCCCCTACGCAAACTTTAGATAGATAATTTTTGAGCTCCAGCTGAGGGGATATTGAGGCAGTCAATGGGCTTCATCACTCTGTCGGAAAAAAATCAATTGCTTTTTATTTGAAAATGGTGAACTTGTGTGGGAAGATAAGTTTTCCTACCCGCGTTTATTATGATTTCAAATTTTTTTGTCTTTCCGAGTGGGATGTTGCATTCTCTGGAAAGTGTCAATAACATTGTTCCTTCACAGAAAATCATTTCAATCTATTTACTTTATCTCATTCTGCACATTGAATCAACAGAATACAGATGGAAGATTTTTTTGTTTTGTTTTCATTTCATTAGATTTCTATGGAATGTTATCATAAGAAAAGGAAATTCACTTCCGAGGGATCTGCCGATGAGAAAAATTCGCCTAGTGAACTCGAAGATATATTGAAACATATCCATATACACGTACGAAATAGACAGTTTTGTAGTGTATACCATAAAAGTGCAATATTACATCATATCTTCCGACTCTATACCGATGTCATATGAAACTGTAAAACTCGACCTCATCAATTATTCACATAACTTACCCCAAACTGTGTATCAACCCGCTTTCTACAACAATGCATATAAAAATTTCATGTGATGTTCCTTGTAACAACGTTTTAGAAATATATGATGGTTGTACTTTCGTGTTGTCGTTCAGGCTTAAAATTAATGAGGGTGTTAGAGAGTTTTTCTTCTACTCTAATTCCAACATGTGTTGCGGTTGTTTTTGCAGAATCACTCACAAACTCGAATAGGGTTGTCAGATTAAGCCAACACTACATGGTGACCAATCACGTGAGAGTCGTGAAGAATATTCCATGATATTCGTGAAAGTAAAATAAAGGACATATTTGTTGAGATGTGTGAATTTCAAAGATCTACTTCTCGTGATATCTGAAGCTCCTTGAAGTATTTTGGTTGGAGCCATAATAGATAAAACAAAATCCAACTTCATTACATCATTGTTCTTAAACTGAAAATATTGAAGGTATCCAGGTATCTATACATAGAAATAGACGCATTTTTTCAAATTTATGGCATACAATTTTTGACATTTATATTTATAAATAAATACCGAAGTTTCCAGAAGTCAAAGTTATAGAACGTCCATTGAAATATGTTCATAATTTCGAACTCTACGAGAAAATGGGGATGCCAGAAAAATGTAGAAATAGTATAGAAGAAAAAACATAGTTGAAACAAAATTGTGTATTCACCAGATAGTAGAACACAAGAGCTCAGATTTAGCCGGATATTTTTTGCAGTTGTTTTCGAATAATCACTTTCATTGGCAATTTAACGGAAGCTGTTCAGGACAGATCGAGTTAAATTACATATATAAGTATGAGAAACCATCTTAAAAAATATTCTGCTAGATCTGAGCTCGCGTATTATTCAGTAAGACAATTCCATGAATAGAAAACTCAATTCAATTAAACTTTATTTAACATACTAAAAGAACAATAAGTGGAAGAATAATGTTTAGAAAGTCCAATTTTTTCAGCTGAAATTTTTGTCCATATAAGAATATCATTGACTCCTATAGTAACATTTTTGTAGCAACCTTTTGATGAATAATTTTTTCGAAACGGATTGCGAGTTATAAATAATCTATCAGTTGTAATATGGTTCGATCTATGTGATACTATTTTATAAAACAATGTTACTGGGCATGTGCTAGGGTTTTCTATGTTTTTTATTAGCCATTTACTATCGCAGCACTTGACATGTTTTGGAAAAAACTGTATTATATTCAATGCGACCAGTTAAATCACCATCATTTGATTTTTCTCCTTTAAAATAGTGTACTTTACAATTTGCAGCGTTACCTCCTCGCCAAGCTTATTCATATGCAGCGATATGAAAAAATATTTTTAAAAGACCTATGGGACTATTTTCATCCCATATGAATGCAATTTTAACAATTTCACTTTTAGTTGATGCTAATGAACTATTTTTTACGTTTTTCTGTATTACCTTGTAAGTTCTTTCGCTTAGAATTACGTGCATCACGGGATTTCTTAAATGCCAAATCAGTGAAAGGGTTGAAAGTAACATTACATTTTTCGAAATACATGCTTTGCAACATTTTCGCTGTTGTGTTCCACATTGTTTTCACCACGTATTCTTTATAATCTTCCCCATTATGTTTCTTCATAAATAAGCCCCAGTCTATCAATATTCCTACCACATTTTCCACTGACTGTTCGGTTTCCAAATTGAAGTTTCGTTGTTTATAAAATTCGCTATATTGATTCCAAATGGATGAATGACTTTTTTGTATTTTCTGGAGTTAATTTTTCAATCTCCCTTATTATTTCTGCCTCGCAAATATTTCCAAATCTCGACATACTGGAATATTATTTTTTGTTCAATTCTGTTTTTGACATTTACAATTGTCAAACTGTCCTATGTAGCCGATAGTAAACTACTCACAAATGGGAATTATTATACGTGAGAGGAATTGTCACTTATAATCTCCCAAGACCATGAATTATTTCCAGAATTTTTTTCGAGGTGCTAATTTTTTGCAAATTTTCCCGAGGCGCTAGCGCTAGAGAAAAGAGAAAAAAATCAGAGCATGTGTCGTGAATGATAGTATTTATATTGGTAAATCATAAGCAGTTTTAATTGCATTATTTTTACTTCCCTGTGCTCTAGTAAAACAAGGTTTTAATAATCTAAAATGAATTCCATTCTTTATACGTTCCATAATTTTATTCTAATTGAAACAAAGGAAAAGTATGGAAAGAATTAAATAATAACGCATACAAAATAAATGATAATTTTACGTATTATAATAACACAATCAAAGTTGGCTGTGGAGTTGCAAGTTCCTTGTAGTTAATCGCCTTGTTGACGTTCGGGTATCGTGAAAAGCAGAGCTAATGAAATATTTAATAATAAAATGTTCCTTTTGTACAGAATCTGAGAATATTCAAGTTTGTCATAAAAATGTTAAGTATTTAACGTATTTGGTGAACAACTCTAAATCCTGAACAAGAAGATCTGTTTGAGGACATGAGCAACATTCTTCGTGAAATTATTGCATGTTTCACCCATAAATCCAGTGTGGAAAAAACCAAAATGATGTCGAAGTATTACTTTTATTTCATGAAGCATAGACATTTAGTAACGATAAATGAATCTTAGTTATCTATTTTTGTATAATTATTTGAACTTTTTCTTCCTCCATTTTGATTATTCCATCGAAGAAATGTCACTAAACAAACATAATATAGTTGTCATTTTCATAGCTTACTTTAGAAATGTTAACTTTTATAGGATAGGTATTTACCGTAACAACTAGTCCAACTAAGTTATTCGACGTTTAATATATAACATATGGTATATTTTTGAGATCAGGAAAAAATATTCTAAAAATTAAATAATATACAGGGTATCCGATTTGAAAAAAAATATCCCCTGAAATCTGCACGCTATTTTTGATAGCATTCTATCAAAATTCAGTCATAACCACAAAACTTTTAATATTTTTTTTATATAGGCTATAATGTCGATGAAGGGGTGGGTAATTTATAGTGAATAACCCGGTACCTATATACAGGGTTATTCACTGGGAAATGCGCATACAGTAAGGGTAGATGGAGGACACCGAGGTGCTTCTAAATAACCTATATTTTATGGGTTTATCGTTCTTTATAACCAAGATACAGGGTGATTTATTAATTTCCCCATTTTTTCAATTAATCATAACTTATGAACCATCCTAAACATTTTTGTGATATTTGGTCCGTGTATTCTTTGTCCACAGTGGTGTCGATTAACATAATAAAATGAAGTCTTATTCCAGGTTCGTCCTCAAAAAAATGAATAAATAGGTTTCGAGTCGAAACAACACCCTGTATATCAATATTTTAAAATTTTATTTACAAATTTGGAAAGAGCAGAAAAAATAAGTGAGACTAAATGTATTTGGTGTTTCCGCATAAAACTTTTTTACTTATTAACTTGATGACAATTTTTTTTTTCCCCAAATGGTATTTTTCCAGCTTTAATCCATAAACTCATCAACTATTTCTTATTCTCCTAATTTCTGGATCCCAACCTCATTGAAAAACGTATTTGGGACAAATTATTATTATTAATGACCAACTTTCAAACACCCTGTATGCGTAAAAAAATTATCATAACATTTGTTCATTGCGGTCCATTTAAATGAAGATTATAAAAAAGAGGAAAAATGTCCATTCCGAAAAAAACATAACTTTATTTTGAACAAAAATAACGTTGCCACAAATTGTATTAAGTTGAACGAAAATTATTAGACACAAAAAAAATGTGTATTATTTACTAAATTGAACAATACTACAGACTGCTTGATTTTATTATTATTATCAAGAATGCATCAGAAGAGTCGAGAAATGATCATGCTCTAGGTAAAAAAATAATTAGACGCGGATAAAGAAAATTCAATTTTTTGATTTTCTGTTATGTTTAACCTTTAAAATGTAGATTTGTTGCAACGTTATTTTTGTTTAAAATAAAGTTATGATTTTTTCGCAATGGGCAGTTTTCCTCTTTTATATATTTTTTTCAAATGTAGCGCAATAAACAAATGTTTTGATAATTTTTTTAACGCATAGAGGGTGTTTGAAATTTAGTCATTGATAATAATAATTTGTCCCAAATAAGGACATGTCCTCTCGTTTTTCAATAAGGTTGGGATCCAGAAATTAGGAGAATAAGAAATGGTTGATGATTTTATGGATTAAGGCTGGAAAAGTACCATTTGGGGAAAAAAATTAATTTTGTGCCTCATTATCGAAACATCTAGATTTGACTCAAGTTAATAAGTAGAAAAGTTTTATGCGGAAACACCAGGTCTTACTTATTTTTTCTGCTCTTTCCAAATTTGTAAATAAAATATTGGTATACAGGGTGTTGTTTCGACTCAAAACCTACTCATTATTTTTTTTAAGGCTGGACCTGGAATAAACCTTTTTCATTATGTTAATCGACACCACTGTGGACAAAGGACATACGAACCAAATATTACAAAAATGTATAGGATGGTTCATTAGATTAATTAAAAAAAAGGGGAAATTAATAAATCACCTTGTATCTTGGTTATAAAGAACTATAAACCCATAAAATATAGGTTATTTAGAAGCACCTCGGTGTCCTCCATCTACAATTACTGTATGCGCATTTCCCAATGAATAACCCTGTATATATAAGTTGAAAATAAATATTAATTAATATTTCACGTCACTGCTTTGATTACAGCTGTCAAGCCAGGGAGATTTCCACTTATTAATCTTACAGCTAGATGCTTATGGGTAGGGTGATTTCTGGAAAAATTAGGTTTGTGATAGCAACATGTAAAAAAAAAGCAAGCATCTGATTCGCTAAAATTAACTGGTTTTGAATTTTCGATATTAACCAATAAGAACGCGAGGAATAGTAACTAATCGAGTTCACGAGGGCTACAGTTTTGTTTATGTCTCCGAATTTATTTTTTTATTTATGAAAAACAATGAATTGGGCAAATGAGTCTTAAAAATCCATACAGACTTCAGCATCGTGTTCCAAATTAGATAACTTGTGGTGCTTAGCAAATTCAACTGAAAATATTTCATCGGTTGAATCAGTGAGTCTATTGAGTAGATTTGCGGCTACCCTGTATAACTGTGGTAAATAATGCACGTGCTCACCCTTGCATGTGAAAATAAGTGGAAGGAAGCCCGCGGGCCATTCTATTAGACTGGGCGGTTTGCGAAGATTCAAACGATGTATTCAATAGATTCGATTTCCACCAATACCCCACCCATTTACTATAAAGCAGAATCTCGTTGTATATTTTCGTTTCAGGCGTATTTTGTTGGGTCTCAAGTTGTACCGTAAATAAATAAATAGCAGCCCAAATATTCCGAAAGGCTCGAGCTATTCAAGGGGTTTTGACTTTATTCCACTCCTTCTGAAAAAAGGTGATGTAAATGCGACGTAAGCTCCTTTGAAAGCCTCAGTGATTCTTTCGCTAATTTGATTGGTTTTACAGATGTATCAGTTTCACTTCCAAAGAGATTTGGTTAGTCATTTCAAGATTCACGAGGGATATATCTATTTTCTAAGGGAAATCACTCAGCGCGATTTTCCTAAAATGATTATAGGATACGGATATTATTCGGCAATATGCTCAGAAATTTGAGTGACGGATCGTAGAGAAGATGAAACTATCTTATTCATACCAAGCTATCCTTATTCCTGGAATCCACTTTCAAATGAAATACAAAGCATTCATTTCTCAAATCAATTATTTTCATTGATCATACATTTTGAATTGATTTTTTTGTCCAGAAATTATTGTTTTATAGAATAGTATGACTATGATGAATTCACACAGGAATACAAAACAGGAAAACAATAAATATATACCTATTTGTGAAATTGATGCTTTTTTTTTTAGTGCTCATTCACTAGGCAAAATTGAACTTACACTCGAATTAGACCTTTTCGAAAGGGGTATTCTTCGTGGAATTCATTTTTTGGCAGTTGGTTAGATTTCATAGTTTTATCCACAAAAATGATTGATGTGTGAGACCATGGCATTCCAATACCTCATCAAAAGACTCAATGAATCTAAATATTTATAATATATTGCCTGAATCATTCAAAAAGCTCAGCTCATTTGAATTCAAACAAGCTATCAAACAGCTTCTACTGAAACACAGCTTTTATTCGGTAGCTGAATATTTGTCAAGTGATTTAACAGAATGAAAATTATGTAAACACCATGATATGTGAAAATACTGCACCCATCCTACTACTTTCAACATGTTTTATGAAAAATCTTTTACTATATACGTATGTATAAATGTGTTTAAATTTTTTCATCCACGGACATGTTCCAAACTCTTTGACTTGTGTTATGAATGAAATATTCAAAAACATCAATGAAATTCTATTCTATTCTATTCTATTTAATACAACCAAAGTCAGAGCAATAAATAGTTCATTTCTGGGTGAACATTTCGTTCACAGGTGATTTGACAAGAAACTGAAGTGAGTTTCTGTTTCGAGTTAATATTCGGGACTGAAAAAAGTTTGGTCATGGGTTCATGTCTTTAAATTCTCCAAAACTTATTTTTCGGTTCGATTCGAAAAATATCTTGCGGATTAATTTGGATTATCTGTAAAACATATTATTCAATACTCAACGAATATTTTTACGGGATTAACAATTTTTCAAGGGATCCATATTTGGGATTCAATAAGAACGTCTTCTGCTCATAATTGCCATTAAATTGTCTCAACCTACCCTGTATGATAGGATATTCGACCAAGAACGAATTCATTATGTTATATCGATAAAATAAAAGTTCTGTGGAAAAAAGAAAAAATCTGGTTGTGAAAAATCACATGCTAGGATCAAAAACGACATTTGAAGCAATGAAACTTTGAATCACCGTTATATCTCCCATCACAATCTGTGGAGATATGTGAAATGAATAAAAGCGCTCAGAGCTGGATTCTATTGTTTCATCAGAAGCTCCTTGAGAATACGACTGGGGGACAAAGATAAAATCGAGAAAGATAAAAATATATATCTAATAAAGCTCTAGAAATTACGTGACTTAAAGAGAGAAAAATTAATTTTATCGGACCCGAAGGTATAGAGAACATTGATTCAGACTGCTTTTCCGTTATATATTACAGAAATACTGTTCGGTCGATTTATTACCACATCGCAGTTTCACCACCCCATACCTACAAGATATGCCCGTATATTGATGGTACATTGGTTTTCTCGCACTTTACTCCATGGTGAGAAATTGAAAAATATCCGAGTAAGATTGAAACTCGTTTGAATATCACAGCCATAAAGTTTTTTCCTGCGTAGATGAATTTGAAAAACATTTTGGAAATGTTCGGTTTCTCTATTTTCTACAGAGTGTACGAGACTTATCGACAAAGTTTTACTTCAATAACAGAGCTATGAGAATTCGAAATAAAAGTAACAGCAGGAAAGGTCGAAGATTAATCATTCGAGAGTCAAATGGCAACGCTTATTATCGACATTTAAAGTAACGCTTATTTTCCGAATTTGGAGGATATATCATGTAACAACACCTGAAATAGGGATCCATATGGAATGGTGTGTATAGTAAGCCGAACAAAATCACCGTTACTAGGCATTAAAAACTCAGAAAAACAGTCCATCAATTTTAACTAAAAAATCGAACAAGGTTATCGGTGAATTCAGGACCATACGGTACGTAATCTTCAATCAAATAATTGGTTTACCTAAATTTGCATTAACCTCGGTCAAAACTACCTTCTAGCAACGTTTCAACGTTGTTTGGATAAGTACCTTTTCTGGTTTCAATTGCATATTGAATTTCTAAATATCAATAAAAAAAATCTGTAACCCCAAAAAATCCCTAATATCGATTTTCAGTTGGATCTGAATATAAATGGAAAATTCATTTTCCATATTGGAGGTCCATTCTGAATTTGCAGTACATGAAATTGTATGTAAAATTTCAACCCAGTCGGATAACCAAAAGTGTTTTGAAATCGACAAGCTTTGTATCGGACAAGACGGGCAACAAAGCAAGTTGAAAAAAAGCTTATAATGATCAAACACTGTACCACTACACTACTATAACTAACAAATTTTTGTCGTCCCTTTTCTGATATTTCATTTTATTTAATGTGACTCCTCTACAATGCATGGTTCTCAGTCTTTCAAACATGTTATTTTGCCCATATTTTATTCCAGCTTCGCGTTCCTCTTGGAAAAAAAACGAAAATCAAAATAGACTGATTCATGAAAAATATTTAGAAAGATAACTGGAAAAACCCAATATTCCTAGGAAGAAACACCTCAAAATACGATGTGAGAGCTGTACAGCATTTTTTTTGTAATCCATCATTCCCTTCAGGCGGACATCTTGAGCAAAGCGAACAATGAATGAAAT
The DNA here is from genome assembly GCA_018342105.1 of Gonioctena quinquepunctata. Classification (NCBI taxonomy): domain Eukaryota; kingdom Metazoa; phylum Arthropoda; class Insecta; order Coleoptera; family Chrysomelidae; genus Gonioctena; species Gonioctena quinquepunctata. Next base: position 77,737 of record JAFIRS010003940.1, on the reverse strand, counting down.
GACATGATAACAAATTGAGCCCCAATATAGCGAACAAATGAAGATGTCGATAATAACCATCAACCTGAATGATTATAGTCATTCATCAAGTCAGTTCTACCTATTAAACGTTTTGAATGCACGCTCTTGGAACAGGCATTGTTTAATTAGTATGAGTTTGTTGACCAATAATCACAGCCTAGCAAGGCAGTTAGTTCTATCGATCTCTTCAATCACTGTAATGGTACTTGTTAGTTAGGATAATTATCATCGTACATTGTAACCATTGTATGATTTCATTATTGGAATTGAAATACTTTTCTAATAACAAAGCTTACCTGGACAAGTTTCTACTTCCATATCGATCAGAAATATAAGCAAATTCCGCATCCAATAACAAATAATTCTATCTGGTCCACAATCCTACTACATCTCCTGTCATTCCATGTCTTCATTGGTATGAACTCATTCATAATTCACCACCACTAGATGTCAATATGTTAAGGTTACAAGGTTACAAGCAACGATACGTTTCTATATATTCCCACTAGTGTTCAGGCATTGTAAAGTTAGATGCTTGGGAATTGTGAGTGAACTGTTAATTTATTCAAGTGATACAGAAATATTTGCGAGCTTTCCACTGTATTTCTTAGTACACTGTCAATAATAGATAACGTTTATTGGCTGATTCACAACATCCGAGAAGTCTATGTAATATGAGGGGGTGAGAAGCCAAGGGATACAAGTTACTTTTAAAAGAACTAAATGCGGTTGGTTATAGATAATTAATACATAATCAAATGTTGGTGGCAAAGGGAAACAAGTGAATGTTTTTAATGTGCTGAGATCTGGCGACGAGAAAAGCATTATACGGAAAGAGAGTTTGGGAATTTATCAAAATGATTCAACTTCAAATTGCGTTTTCACAAAATGATGGAATTGTCACTTGTACCTCTTGGCTTTTCACCCCCACATATGGTCTCTTCGCCGATGATAGTTCGAAAATTCACACTGCGATTTTTCAGTACACAGGGTGTTTTTTGATATCATGCTAATCCTCGAGGAGGATATTCTTGGGTCTATTTTGAGAAAAAAACTTCATATGAACATATGTCCTAAAGGTCTTAACTTTTGAACTACAGCTCCCAAGCAGCATTATAGTGACGGAAACTGATACTGCAACTTCGACTCGGTGGTTATCACGTAATCACCACCGAATCTACCACTATGCAGTAAGAATAACTAAAATTTCATATGTGTATGGTTGTAGTCACGTAATTCCCATCTATGGCAGCCACTCAACAGTTCTATAACTTATTAGTATCATTTGAGGTGTCTGAAACATTATGGCCACTGAGCAAATCACTTCAGAGGTTTTCAAACTTAAAAGTGGTAAATAACCGTTGAGGTAACCATCCTGTACCACTTAAATATCACTTAGAAGTCACAGTAACTTTCAAGAGAGTATGATAGTTTCGGTGACGTTTTGGTAACTTCCATAAAACCTTCAATGTGGCAGGCACTTGATTGTGATATGTAGTGATGGTTGCCACATTCTTGCTATCTCCATAAGTGATTACAATAACCTTCAAAATTCACCATTCCACGCGATGACGAAAGCTAACCCAAGTTTTCTTAAATTATTTTATTGTGGCTTACAAAAAGTTTGTTTAACCTGTTACGTGAAACATGAATGATTCTATTCAATATGAAATAGGTTATGCGTTTTCAATAGACAATTTCCCTTGATTTTGAAGTGACCGTGGATTGGTCCGTGCGATGACGAAAACTAACCTAACTTTTCTGAAATTCGTTCGTTTTACCTATTATGTGAAACGTGAATGATATCCATTCGAAATAAAATGGGTTGTGTGTTTTCAATAGAAATTTTTTCTTGATTTTGTAAAAAGAGGTTACTTTAAATAGATCGGATCTCTGACTTGTGCTCCTGCTTAATATATATACTTCAATTTTTAATTCTGTTTACATAAATCCCACCATTTTCATTACTTGTTAATTGATAATTGTTACTTGATAATTGTTGATTGGAGCTGCATAAATCCACTATACTTGCTACATGTCCTTTTTTAACAATTAATGAACATGTACCCACAATTTCGAGGTTAAAACTTTGAAGTGGCAGGTTATAATAGCCCGACGTGTTCGCCCCTTTCAAGGGTATAAGACCTATTGTAATTCTTAGGTTATAACTTTGAAGTGGTGAGTCATGGGCCTGCGACGTGAGTGCCACTTTCCAGTGGTGGAAAAGTTAATAATTCAGTTCCACTGGGCACTTTATGATGGGAAGAGCTTTAGAGTAGTATATTTACACTTTCTGCCACTTTAAAGTTATATTCTCCAAAAGCCGCCATATTTACAGGAACATGCTGGATCGCCATTATTAGAGAAATGATCGAAATATTCAATAAAGATTTATCTGTCATCAGCACAGCACTGCATCAAACATAGTAATTTGTTACGTAAATATCTGTTTCAACTAACCGAAATGCATAAAACAATGTTTGAGGGATTCAAGTACATAACTTCAGAGGCGAGTTATTTCCAAAATTTATAATGTTTTCCTTAAATAAAGTGTATTCAGATGGCGTGTGCTCACAATCAAGCTACAACGCCCATATTTCACCAAAACTTTCAATCGTTTTAATTTTATCCCGATCAGAAGTATCCAAATTCAATATTCTCACTTAAGCGTTTGTATGTTTATATGCTATATATTTTTAGAGTTGATCGAGTGTTAGAAATGAATCAGGAAAAATGGAAGAGTGAGGAACATTCATCACAAAAATATATTGCTGAACAAAGATCGAGCTACATATTATTTACACAAACGCAGTCAGTTGTTTGACGTGTCCAGTGTCGGCCACTACATATCCACGTTTTTGCCAGGTGACCACAACGTGGTTGGAATGTGGCTACCTGAGATCCAGGAACGTAGATCGGAACGTATCAGCCACCAAAAAAGTGTTTCCCATTTTGGTAGCCGCCGCGTGATAGAACCGTGTATATTACGTGGCAGTGGTTGTGGCCAAACACTTCAAAGTTTTCCAGAATAGTGGCTGCTACGTTCTGTCCACTTAAAATGCTACTTGGGAGGGTGCTGAAGTTTTATGAATTTTTTTTTATGATAACTTGGTATGACCCTAGATATTTTTGTGAAACGTAGTACGCATCTTCCATGCAATAAAATGCATTCTCTGCTGTACAACAAATTTTTTCATTCTTGCCAGTGGCGTTCGTGCGGGATTTCCACTGAAGAAAAAAGTAATACGCCACTGCTTTTTCATAAAGTAAAAATTATTTGAAATCCTCATTCATTTCTGAGCGAATCTGGTCCACTGATTTTTTTTCGTTTGACGTATGGTTTTCGCATCAACAAATAAAATTCATTCAATTTGCACGTTGTTATGAAATTGGGTATTGTCAACGATTAAAAACGTATCTAATTGGTAAGAAGTAGATTTTGATTTCTGAACATAAACAGTTTTGACGTTGTCTACCTCGTCTAGTTGTCACGTATTTAAATCATCAGAATTAACAATATTATAGAGAAAACATGATCCATTTTACTGATTCTGAGTTTGCAGATATGCATTACATGCACTGGAAACCAACCAGTTGTATGAAGACCGTTTTCCAACAAGAAAGTTTCCGGATGCACGATCATTTTCAAACATTCATAGAAGGTTGTGCGAAAAGGGAAGTTTTGAACTAGTCAATCATCTAAAAGGAGTACAGCGTACTGTAAAAACACCAGAAAATGAGGTAGCGGTTTTGAATTTAATCGAGGAAGATCCCGAGTTAAGTACACGAAAAATTGAGAAAAATATTAATATCTCACATATTCTTGTTTAAAAAATTATCCGTGACTTTTCATTATATCCCTACGATATCCAACGGGTTCAGGCGCTACTCTCCATTACGGATGAACTTTTACAAATGGTTTCTTCAAGAAGTTTATGAATATCCTTCATTTGATACTGAAATTTCATTCAACGATGAAGCCGATTTTTCCAGAAACGCCAAAAACTTCCACAGTAATCATTTTTGGGCTGGAGAAAACCCACATGCAATCTGAGAGTCCCGTCATCAAAAGCAGTTTTCCGTTAACTTTTGGGCTGAAATATGAAGTGATTATTTTATTGGACCCTATTTTCTTCATGCGAGGTTGAATGGGCATAACTACCGGCAGTTTCTCGAAGAAGAATTGCCAGCTTAGATGGAAGATGTTCCCATTCATTTCGTTGATGCCACCTGATAGATCATAAGTTATCATTTGTAGTACCGAGCAGTTCTGAAGAATTGGTAGAACCCGTGTTATGCTTTCGACTAGTCCATGATGTCTTTTTGATATATCCCACATGAAATTTTATTATGTGTCAGAATCCGTGGATGAGATTTCGTTGCTAACAATACACCGATCCATATCTTGATGTAGCTCCAGAATTTTCTAAAACATTCAATATAATTTGGCATCCAGACCTCATCACCAAACTTTCATTCTATAGTGCATCTGGCTGAGCAAATTCCTAGCAATGAATATAGTGGTAGATGGAGTATAACGCTGGTGTCATCTACTGTTTCTTCTTCACCTCAGTGACATTTGAGGAAACTTGAACTATACTGAACTGCTCGAATGGAGATCTGATAACCCGATGAAATTCAATGAGGCTAAGACCCAAGCTTGTGTTTTTTTTTCCAGAAGAGTATTCCAAGTATGTCCAGCATTGCGATACTCTGGACAGATGTGAGAGAATGATAATAAAACACAATGTACCTTGACTTCTCATAACCATTCTATGTCTCATAATACTACCCCTTGGAATACATGCTTTCTTCAATATTTTCGGTCCTCTGGACGTTTTCCTATGATCTTCATGAGGCGTATCCTTCTTTCGCCCTTTTTGGTTTTTCACGCACCTCTTGGGGCTCAAACTTCCCCACATTTCCCCGACTCGACGTGACGGGCACTCATCCTTGAAGGAGAAACATAAAAAGTCCGAAGTTTTAGAATTTTGATTGAAACCGGGATAATCACCTGAATCGGATTCAGATAAAGATAAATGTAGGAACGATCTAAGGGCTAGTTCGTAGCCATTCGGAGATATAAAGGGTGCGTATAATTAATCGTAGCCACGTAGTAATCCCGAATAATGACCGGTAATGAATAGAGTGGAGTGATAGCGAATGGAGAAGAAAACTATCGGATGGATAATAATCCCTGGATTTCAGCACGGTTGACAGCAGTATGAACCAATTCCAGAAATGCGTGCCCTCGACGGCCTCCACTTCCCACATGAGGCGCGATCATATTTTCAAATCAAATGAATTTGCATTCGTATTATGTTTTTGTCGGAGGATGATTCGCCTGTGAATTAATGTGATTCTTTGATTCGTAGGGGCTCCACATGAAATGGAGGTTTTATTTCCAGTCATATATCACACGAACGATGTTTTGGTGAATGAGGATTTTATATTCATATGCAATTCCACTGGAAGGATTGCAGGAATCATTTCAGAGAATAGCAGTTCAATCCACAGTCACAGAATGGAATGGAGGATTCCATCTCGCTTTCATAACAGACTATGGAGAGATGAGCAGTCTTTTGATGTACTCTTTTTTCCGTCTTTAGTTTACTTTGTAATGTTCTACAACTCCCTGTTCAGTTATAAATCTTCAAAGCGAATGAAGGAATGATCATTCTGAAATCACATCGAACTATTCACCAATGAAGTATTGATAATGCATCAATTCATCCATTCAAAAATAGAAATCAGTATTAGTAAACAGTGATCATTCGTAAAATTCATTATTCTTTTTTGTTTGTTCTCTAACTACTTCACTTTTTCCTAGATCCGATATTTTTGATCCGTTATTACCACATCAGTTTGTTCCTTACCCATTCACAGTTAAATTAATTCATCCGTTTCTCATTCCTAATCGGCCCTTGTCCTATAATTTTATTCCAATTTCTTCCCCAGTCTTCATTTTTCTTTTTGGAACGAAGTAACGTGAGACTTTTTCTCTCTCTCTCTCTCTCTCTCTCTCTCTGTCTCTTCCCATTTGGGCCTAGACCCACCATGTGACTAGGCCGTCGGGAGGGGAGTACCTGTGACGACACCGCTGGGATCGTCACAGTTCAGGTCCCCTCTCGCTAACATGGTAGCCTGCTTAATAGCTTTGGCGAACTCTCACGCGAACGGTAACTCGTCACACGTTCACACGAGTAGCATCAGGTCGAAAGTCTGTTACAGCGGCGACCCATTAAACGTAAAAAGAGGAGTCTTGTTGACATGGGTACCCAGGGGGAGTAGGATAGCCCTATCGGTTCGCCGATGCCTCTCCACATGGCGTTGGACTCTGGGGAGCGTGGTACTAGATAGTGAACAATGGCAAACAATACCGTAATTCGGTAGAGACGGGGGAGTCTTTAATTTGATGGGTCCAAGTGATTGTATTCCCTGACTGACTCGGCGGGGAGCGGCGCATCAACCTGCTCGGGCACTGACATCCCAGAGCCAGTAGCCTGTTTTATCAGGCGGCCCCACCGTGGCTGAGCTATAACGGTAGCTGGGATTATCCAGCGCGCTGATTGGGCGTATCCCAATCTCGGTTACTCCATCCAATCTTGTGCTGAAAGTGATCTGAATGCCTAAAAAGAGTGAAAATAGTGTATCTTACACGATATCTGGCCATTGGAAAATTGCAGGCCATTGTGACCCTTATAACTGAGTACGGGAATTTCGACCGTATTGGTTCGCAAGAGTGAAAAAGTGAGGTTAGGATGTCAAAACCCACGAAAGAAGAAACAATTTCGCTTATGAAAAGTGAAAGGACACAAACAACCACTGGAAAAGTTCAACAAATGACCCCCCAATGAAAGAATCTAGCAATGGAGGTGCAGATCGTAAATTGAAAATAAAAAGCCCAGTGACAAAAACCGTGAAAAAGACATTATTTCACCAAACCACCGAAACTGACTGTGACTGTGGGTCACGACAGGCAAATTATTTATTTATTTATTTTATTTTATTCATATAGGCTACCCAACATACAGTATTACCTGTCCAATGATCACAAAATAACAACAGATATACAAGTGGTAAGTCTGTAGCTGAAGAATACTTAAAATTAGGTTATAAAAATAAAAGATGGAATATCAGAGTTCAGTAAGGTATTAACCAAACATTAGGATTTCTCGAAAACTGAGTTAGAGGAAAATGAAGTCTTATATAACAAATGATTGAATCTTCTTTTGAAAGGGATAATTCTGGTGGAAAAAATGTCCAGATCTAGATTGTTGCCCACAATGGAGTTATAGGATCAAACGCATCTGTAAAGTGAAGAGTTGAGAAGAAAATTTGTACTTCTCCTACCCGTAACTAGATGTGTTCTGTTTCTTATTGTATATGGTGAACAGTTCATGGTAAATAATATTAAATAGTAACGTGAATCAATAAAATTGTTGAACAGTTTGTATACCAGACAAATATCGAACAAATTTCGTCCGAATTCAAGGTGTTCTAGTTTATATAACCTTAGGTTGCATTCATATGAGGAGTAGTGACGTTGCCTGTGATATCTGTAATTCAGAGTGTCTATGTATTTTCTTTGGATTTTTTTATTCTGCATTATGAAGAGTTATGACAGAATCTTGAAATTCTTAGTAACCCTCAAGGCAAAACCCAGATTCCGAAGACTCTTTCGAACAACTTTGTCAATATGAATGTCAAATGCCAATTTAGTGTCCAAAGTAATTCCAAGGTCATTCACTGAACCAACTTGAGTTAACGTTTTCCCGTTTATTGCAAGGTCGAAGGTCGAGGGTAAATTGCCTCTGGTAAAAGTAATTTCATTACATTTCTCAAGATTCAGATGTAATTTATTGACCAAACAGTACGCGGAGAAATTGTCAAGGGCAATTGGTACAGTGTAATCCTCCTGACATGTAATTGGTTTATATATGTTCGAGTCATCTGCGTAGAGAGCTATTTCAACATTATCAAAACACGTAGAAATATCATTCAGGAAAATGTTGAACAGGAGTGGTCCAAGGTGAGAACCCTGAGGAACTTCACATGTGACCGACCGTAAATGAGACTTACGGTTGTTGATTGCCACAAATTGCCTACGGTCTGTCAGGTAGGAGCTCAGCAACGATATGAGGTTGCCATGTATACCGAAATTTCTAAGTTTCACGACAAGTGTTGGGTGATGAACCTCGTCGAAAGCCTTAGAGGAATCGATATACAATGCGCAGGTGGAGACTCCATTCTTCATAGATTCTAGAATGTTGGATGAATGGTATTGAGTAAGTTAAAATTGACAGGTATTTTACGAACGGAACTACAGCTAAAATTCAACAGGGGGAATCCAAACAGAATACTATAAATTCAGCATCTCGTATTGAATGCATGATTAGTTAGAGAATTATTTATACAGTGCTTCTCAAAAGGTCCCTCCCCCCCTCTTATTTTTGAAACAACGAGTAGTATTAATGATGCGAAACGATCTGGCAGACCACAAATTTCTGATGAGAAAAAAATTGATATACTGGCAGAAGTAATAGTTAGTCCTACTTCTTCAACAACTTACGTTGCATCTACCTGTGAAGTCAGTCGAAGTACAGTACACAGGGTGTTGAAAAAAAACAAATTTCATCCATACAAATCAAAAATGGTTCATCAACTCTCAGACGACGATCCAGACCGAATACTAGAATTTTGTGAAAATATGGAAACTAAAATTAACCAATAGCCAAACTATGTCAAAACAATTTGTTTTAGTGACGAAAGTACTTTCTATCTAAATGGAAATGTAAATACACAGAATGTGAGGTATTGGAGTGACGCAAATCCTCACCAGTTTCGTGAAACACATACCCAATTTCCCCAGAAGGTGAATGTTTGGTCAGGTATCCTGGGAAACCACATCGTTGGGCCTCTTTTTTTGAATACTAATTTAACTGGTGAGGTTTATCTGGAGCTGTTGCATAACGCAATAGAACCGTTAATCCTTGAAATTTTGGAAGATAATCCAGATGCATTCGGCAATTTGGAAATAACATTCCAACAGGATGGTGCTCCTCCACACTATTACGGTGCAGTAAGACGGTATTTGGATGAGGAGTATCGTGGTAGATGGATTGGACAACGAAGTTCAACGGAATGGCCAGCTCGATCACCGGACCTCACACCATTGGATTTTTTTCTGTGGGGGTACCCTAAATCGAAGGTTTACGCCACTGAACCTGACAATATTGACGTTTCAAAACAACGTATTGTTGCAGAATGTGAGGCTGTTTCCGCAGACACATCTGCAAAAGTACGAGAAGAGTTTAAAAATAGAAGATTCCACTGTCAGAAAGTGAATGGAGGTCACTTCAAGCAATTTCTTTGAGTAGATACTGATTCTTAAATCATACTGAATGGAATTTAAATTTTAATGTTTACTAATGAGCCATTAAAACTGCCATAAACACAAACAAAATTAGTATCATTGAATAGGTTTTTTCGATACCTTTTAAAAGAGGTGTCGCTTGCCGTTGGGTTCCATTTAAAATTATTGGTCACAATGGCCTTGTGACGTCATCTTTGACGATTTCGTCATCTATCACTAGTAGGGAAGTTTACAACTTTTTATATTCAGTTTCCAAATTTCACTTGTTTTTTTCTCATCAGAAATTTGTGGTCTGCCAGATCGTTTCGCATCATTAATACTACCCGTTGTTTCAAACTTACGAAGAAGCTCCCTAAATAAGTCCTCGAAACGGGGCGATCGAGAAACCTCTCATTAAAAATGCGTTCTGCTGCATGAATATTTTGTCCAGTTTCACCAAGAATTAGGATCGCTGCTACTTTATCACCTAAAGCACGTACCATTTCGCTTCTTGAAGCACTTAAACGTTCGGCTCACAACAGTTTAACAAATTATTAAAATGTACAAAAATATTGAAAGTACCAAAAGCTGCTAAAACAGTTAAACGTTCGATCAACAATACACAAATTATTAAATGTACAAAAACTTGGACAATTACAAAAACGTCGAATTAGGGAGACTAACAAAAACGTCAGCTTATTTGACAACTATCCAGAGGCGGAGCTTGAATTTGGAATTTTAGTATTAACTGATTTGATTCATCACAGCTTTGCGTTTTTTAAAAGCGAGTTGCCAAAACTGCCATAAACACAAACAAAATTAGTATCATTGAATAGGTTTTCTCGATACCTTTTAAAAGAGGTGTCGCTTGCCGTAGGGTTCCATTTAAAATTATTGGTCACAATGGCCTTGTGACGTCATCTTTGACGATTTCGTCATCTATCATCACTAGTAGGGAAGTTTACAACCTTTAATATTCGGTTTCCAAATTTCACTCGTTTATGTATAATCGTTCCAAAAATAAGAGGGGGGGAGGGGGCTTTTGAGAAGCACTGTATAGATACTTTGCATCGGGTTTCTGTGAAAGAAGAGTTCATAACTATTGAATACCCTGCCATAAAACCATGTTTTCATCAGATTTGTATGAAATTATTTCGAAATAATTCGATGATCAAGTCATGAAATTGCCAAGGAAATCCAACAATGGGAAGCCAGAACATAGTGCTTTTGATTAAGTATGTAATATCAAATCTATGATCAGAATAATTTGACGAGTCCGTATGTTTTGAGTTCTTGAATGCTCCTGTTGCTAGGGATTACCCCACTTTGAAACTATGTTTTTTCCTATTCATATAAAAGTTATTCGAAAAATATCAGTGATCGATTAGAAGTGCCAACCCTGTAGATGGCCTGAGGAAATGAAGTAGAAGAATCAAGGAATATAAGAGGATTTGAAGAAAAATGGATTCTTTTCGTCTCAGTGTCCTGTTATAATCCGAAATAAGCGATACAATCTGACGCAGTAGATAAATATCGGCCACCCTCAAAGTTGGCTATTCCCGCGCATCAATTTTTATTTGGTTCGTTGGTCTTGAGTAGCAGTCTAGGAGAGGCGGTATATCATCAAAGCGGCGTAGCAAGTAGGCATGCAGAAGGCGGAAATGAACTGATAGATCTATCCCACTCTGCAAACTGCTAAGTCGGAAAGGCTGGCAGCTTTTGCACTTTCAGACAAATCGTTGTTTTATAGCCGGGCCAGCGTTAATTCCGTTTGAAGGATGTACACCATAAATCCGGATAATTGTTATCAGAAAGAAAAAACGCTGTTAATTTCGGAACAGGGCTTACTCTCTGGAAGGAAGGAATACCCTCACTTATCAGATAATGAGTGCCTTCTTCGTATCTCCGGCTCAGATGTTTGTATCGAATAATTGATTCCAATAAATGAGGCTTTTTGTCTACTCGAAGGGACAAGAAGTTATTGGGTTCACTCAAGGATGCGATAAAAAAAACGAGTCTGAATTAGTTTCATCCGTTCCGTCAGTTAACTGATTCCCACAGGAGAATGATCTTCACCATTACTAGATTAAATAGAAGGTATTTTATATTTGCAGAGAAAACTGTGTTTTTCGAGGTTTATTCATACATTAAGAGACCATGTTTTTTATTCGATCACCTCGTTAACAGAATTCCTCAATGCATTGACTTTCGATCATGTATTGATATTTTTCACACGTCAATTCATATTGTTCCTTATAATGATGATATTTCCTAATTAAGAGTAAACTATTCAATCACTACACGGCATTATCCCAATGTTCAGGAGCATAATTGTTATGACTGAGGTCTTTTTTACACCGACGCATGTTAGTTTACTCAATTTTCGTTTTATGGGCGATTTTTAATCGAAAAGAGAATATTCTAATATATGAAAAGTGGAAATATTGTGTCCGGAAGAAAATACATGAAAGAGGGGAATTTTGTGGAATAGTGGACGAATTAAATTAACCCAGATATTGCCACTGTTCTTTTAAAAGACACATCACAGATTTCCTTTTTTACTGATGTTCAACTATTTGATCAGATATGACGCCTCCAGGAATAACATTCATTTCATGTTTTAACCAGCTGTTTTCGTGATTTCGATCAAATCAAGTGAAAAATCAATTTTATATATGCTGAAATAATAAGTGATCTGATATGGATACTAGAAGGTATGTACAGTGTGTCCTATTTTACTTCATATTGGATAATATTATCAATTTTGACAAAAAATGGTACAAATTGAATGTAGAAATACAAGTGACGTTATAATAAAATATGCTAAATGAATTTTATAACTAATAACTCGCTTGTTCTTTCAAAAGAACAGTGGCAAAATCAACTACATATTTAGCCTTTTCTTTTAGGTATTGGACTAAACCTCTAACGTTACATGAATTACTGGACGAAGTTGAGAATTTGGATAATGGGAATAACTGTAGCAGGGTATATTGAATGGTTTGAACCCTGTCAGGGTTCAACCACTGTCCATTCGAATAGGTATAAGGGATCTTGGTCTAGGTGCTACGGTGGTGTTAGAATTTGCAGAAGTACTTCAAAAAGAGTATTCTAAGAATGTCCCTTTTCATTTATTTTTTGACAACTTTTTTACTTCCCTCCATTTACTGGAAGAACTCAAAATTATGGGTCTGAAAGGTACGGGCACAATGAGAAAAAATCGCGTTGGTAAAGACTGTCCTTCATCTCGCTCCTCAGTTTTGAAGAAAAAAGAACGCGGTACATTTGAATTTGTATCTTCTGATACAAATTCTATATCTTTATGCAAGTGGTGCGATAACAGCGTGGTAACTATTGCTTCAAATCGTACCAAAATAATGCCTACCCTCCCAGTAAAAAGATTTTCCCAGAAAGAGAAGAAAACGATTTACGTACCGCAACCAAATGCAATAAAAAAGTACAATGTGAACATGGGTGGGGTTGACAGGGCTGATCAAAATATTAGCCTCTATAGAACTCATATAAGAGGTAAGAAGTAGTATTTTCCACTAATATATCACTGTCTAGACATGGCCGAACAAAATGCTTGGCAAATATATAGAATTGGAGGCGGAAAAAAAGATCACCTAAGATTTAGACAGTCAGTGGCAACTTCAATTTTGGAGACATTTGAAAAAATAACAAAAAGAGGTCCTAGCCGTCAGTCCGCAAATCATCATGAAACATCTCGATATGATAGATTAGATCATTTGATTGTATATCAGGAAAAGCAGACCCGATGTTATGTCTGTCATAAAAATTGTAATTGTTTTTGTCAAAAATGTTCCATTACTTTGCATCCAAAAAATTGCTTTCTTAGCTATCATACATCATAATTCATATTTCCATTAAAGAATACAACAACCATATCTTCAAAATTTGATTAATTTTAATTTAAAGTACTGGTGATTTTGCCACCGTTCTTTTAAAAGAACACCGTTTTCAGAAAAAACCCAATATTGAAATGCAAAAATTACTTAAAATATCAGTTTTTGGTTATCCCTAGGACCAAGATTTGAAATTTGAATAAATATTTCAAAAAAAAAAAGTTTTGACATTATCTGGGTTAAAGAAAAAAAGCATCCTCAAGCAAGAGTCGAACCCACGACCTTATGATCTCTAACCAACTGAGCCATTCGAGGACATAGGAATCGACACACACTCGTGAATCCTTTCGTTCTATAATTTAATTTAACATTCATGTTGGAAATGAATGAATCGAAGATCAAACGTACTTATCAAATGGCCGTCGAAATCTGTTACCTTTCACTCAACATCATCGTGAATTGGCGATTTCAATAGCAGCTTGAGGAAGATGATCTCTAACCGCTGATAAGATTTCAGCCAAATATATAATGTAAAAAGTGGAAATATTGTGCCCGAAAGAAAATACATGAAAGAGGGGAATTTTGTGGCATAGTGGACGAATTAAGTTAAAGAAAAAAGCATCTCCAAGCGGGAGTCGAACCCACGAGCTTATGATCTCTAGCCATACGCTCTAGCCAACTGAGCCATTCGAGGACATATAAATCGATACACACTCGTAAATCCTTTGCTTCCATAATTTAATTTATTATTCATGTTAGAAATGAATCGAAGATCAAACGTACTCATCAAATGGCCGTCGAAATCTGTCCACTATGCCACAAAATACCCCTCTTTCATGTATTTTCTTTCGGGCACAATATTTACACTTTTCACATTATATATTTGGCTGAAATCCTATCAGTGGTTAGAGATCATCTTCCTGAAGCTGCTATTGAAATCGTCAATTCACGATGATGTTGAGTGAAAGGTAACAGATCTCGACGGCCAGTACGTTTGATCTTCGATTCATTTCTAACATGAATAATAAATTAAATTATGGAAGCAAAGGATTTACGAGTGTGTGTCGATTCATATGTCCTCGAATGGCTCAGTTGGTTAGAGCGTATGGCTAGAGATCATAAGGTCGTGGGTTCGACTCCCGCTTGAGGATGCTTTTTTTCTTTTATTCAATTCGTCCACTATGCCACAAAATTCCCCTCTTTCATTCTAATATATACTTTTAATATGTATACAGTGTGGGAATGAAAGCCGGTAAGAATACATGATGCCTGAAGATGAATAATAAAATCAAAATGTTGGCCCTTCTCAAATGGTGGATAATGCCAGCCGGGCCTGGGGGACGCATATGGTTCCGAACAGTAATTATGCCGGTTTTTGATAGAGTTATTGATAAAAAAAATTCATAAAATATTGCTAAAAAAAACATTATGTTGGAAAATGAAAATTCGTTTTTCAGCGTCCTGTCGGTATGTGTCCTATTTTTATCGGCATTAGCTTTGAAATATCCGTATTTTCCGAAATGTTGAACGGTTTGGAAAGCATTCGCAATAATGGTTTTGGGCTTTATATGAATTATATCTTGCAGCCTATCAAACTGACAGCATGTCTGTCAATTCAATGTTAACTTAAAATTCTATAAATCGATAATGAAACACTTATTTGGCAACAACACTATTGAGATACAATAACCACTCGAACTATTTACCTATATAAGTAACTTGTTGTTTTTTCATCTATGAGTGACCTTGTCGAATACAGTGAATACTGAAGATGATTGCAGATAAACGTCGTGAAAATATCTCAAATCCATTAAGACGATGGACGTTCGAAACGAGAGTAATCCACATTTTTCCATTACAATACTCAAAAGAATTATAGAATCATGCACAATGTGTATAATCAATATATTTTTTCTGACAGAAAATCAAACTTTTTCGAGTCTAAAGTGGGCACAACTCTACTGGCCTTATCAACTTTTTAAATTTCGTTTTCTTTCCAGAGAATGATCTACGACATATCATTGTTTTCTCAAGATTCCTTTTGTGTTGATGAACAATTAGATATCGTCTGCCTAAATCTGTTCGGACATTTATATAATTGTTTTTGTTTTCTATAGAAACTGTTAGATTTGAAATTTTAGAATTTTCTCTTATCCATTTTGTATGAAAAATAAAATTTGGAATTCGAGGAAACTCTTCCAGATGTGGAATTAATTTATTTTGTTTCTTATTTAAGTTTTCTACTTTGGGAATTTTCCACAATTCCAACGTAAATTTCTTTTAAATCCAAAGCCATACCGCAGTTTCACATTCAAGAATGAATCATGAAATAGTTGCTGATTGCTACTGAAGTCCGCTAAAATGGTTTCTTAGCCGTGAAACCGGAGGTATGGCTTCATATTTAGAAGATCTTTCCGTTGAGTTTGTAAGTTGTGAACTTCCCAATGTAAGTAAAATATTTGCTTGAGTTGAAAAACAAAATGTGATCCTTCTGTAACCCAACGCATTTGTGATTTCCACATCTGTGAAATCTTTTTCTGAATGAAATTTCATTTGTCACAGAAAATCGAAGTATAGAAATATTTTTCCTCAAATCAATGAGAATTCATTGGACTACTTTTTCTTAGTTTCAAATATGAGAATATAATATTTTTGATCTGCGCTAATTGTTACTCATGTTCATGTGAATCAATGATTTGGAATAAATTCGGATTTATAAAAAAAATAGCTTCGATATACACTCCGCAGTCACTTTTTCGCGTAAACAAAACTGTGTTTTTCCACTGTTGTGTACCATTTTTGCTTATTCGTCACAATCTCATTTTTTGAACATTAAAAGAGAGTTTTCCGAACTTTTGTTACATCTTTGAAAATGTACAAGATATCATTCGAAAATCGCATCAAAACAAATACTGATTATTTAAATTAATCCAAGCAAGTATTCCGACTTTTTGTTTGATATTGATCTCCAAACTTTCTAGAAGGTCGAGTTTGCAAGCTTTCTTTTTTGTATATAATATTTTAAACTCGTTAACAAAATCTACCTGCTATTTTGAACCTATGTGGCCTATTGAATAATAAATTATTAGTATTGAACACATTCATTGGTTGTTGTACAAATTTAAAGCAGATTTGCTTGAGCCAGAAATGTTATGTAAATGGTACTTTCGCGTACTGCACAAAAATGTTATTGCAGGCGCACACCACACCACTGTTCTACTGATAGATCATATAATATATACCTCAAACCCGATAAAGTATAATCTGTAGTGGTTCACGGTAATTTATCATCGACTGGTTTTCACGCGGGAATATTTCTCACTCAATTTGGTCTACTATATACTTTATACGGGAAATGATATTTATTTATTTTTCCGGTTTCCTTCATAATTCAACATTATAATATGTACGATTTTGAACGAACCCTATAGTTGGAGTCGAAGATGCATTATTCAACTGAGAATGAATATACTATAGTCCACTGAATGGCAACATGGATTCTATTCTCTCAGTGAACTTTAAAATTGCATTATCACATCCTCGTGTTCCATAAAATCAATAAAAAACAGTTGATCTCGGAACAAGGTTTATTCTCCAGAAAGAAGGAAACCTCCACTTATCTCCACATTTCTAGTTCAGGCTCAGATGTTTGTATCGAATAATTGATTGCAATAAATGAGCCTTTATCCACAAATCGAAGGGACAAGAAACTCAAAGATACGAGTGGAAACTGTGAGGATAATTCCCTAGAATTCAGTTTCATTCTTGTGATGTTCCATATGTTTCTCTCAACGAATGGTGCAGTATACGGTATACCGTCATTATACAGTGTGTAGCGGAAGGCTCTTTTTTTTAATCTTGTTTTTTCAGGAATTAGTAATTCGGTTGAATAATGAGATATTTTGAATATAATTTTCGTGGAAAATGCACATATTTCACAAATGATTGTCAAAAATGAAAACATTTTGACGACAAAGTCAATAAAAGTCAGTAACTTCTTCCATATAGTACCTAGTAATACACTGTAAATCTTTATTATACCTATAAATAGAATAAAATAAATTAAATTGAATTAAAATGAACTTGTATACATTAGGGCATATTTAAAAAGTAAAAATCAACGCAATATAAATATTTTGTCAAAACGCCATTTTAAAACGTAATAGTTCATTGTATCATAGAAGGACTAGAATTGAAATGTAAAGTATTCATTTGAACTATAGAAGCATTTGCCCATCGAGAACTGATTTTCTGAATTGTTTCAGATCATTGATAACTGTTATTTGGTTCGGTAAATGATTGTGAATTTGTTTACTTCTATAAACCAAATTGTTTCGTCAGAGATAAAGCAGGAAACGGAAGGGCAAGTTATTTTCATTACGAGAATGTCTTTCCCTCTATGTTTATGAAGCAAACAGATTGTTTTCAAAATGAAAATTGCATATATCGTCAAAAACTGGTCTACATGATTGTCGCATTTTTATTTTGAATATGAATCTCAGAGCTCGCTTTTGAAGAACAGATACACTTTGTAGTGGAGCCTGGCTGCCAGAGCCCCAAAACAGACTTCCTTATCGCAGATGAGTTTCAAAAAGTGAGAGTCGACTGTCCAAGTTCGCGGCGTATTACATTGATGGCAAAGCAACCAGAGGGTAGATAATGTTTTCTTCAGAGCTTTATATGGTAGTCAAACTTCAAATTGTTATCAATATTCACACCAAGAAATTGTGTAGCGTGCTTGCTTTCAGTCAGCTGATCTCCAGAGTAATTATTTCAATATTTGAATTGAATGTGACTGAATTTTTTTGGAGATATTTAGAGTTAGCTTATTTGCATCACACCAAATTTTTTTTTCCCAATATCTGCAGAAATGGACCAAATTAAGGCAGTATGGTCTTCATTGTGCCACAGAATTGTGCTATCGTCTGCGAACAGTGTTAGGTATCCAGAAATATCGAGACAAGATATATCGTTAATGTAAATTAAAAACAAAAGTGGACCCAGAACAGACCCCTGGGGGACTCCACTCACAATCCTATCCTACTCAGAAGTATTTTTACCCAATGATATTTTCTGGTTAATGTCAGTAAGATATGATCTGAACCAATCCAAAACTGTACCCCAAAAACCATAGTAACGGAATTTCATGGCTTTCGCAGCCGAAAGCTTTGGAGAGGTCAAGAAACACTGCTGCAGCTATCTTCTTTTCATTTAGGCTTATGTACACTTTCTCTAGGGAATTGAAAATGTCATTAGTTTTTTTTCTTTTTAAAACCGAACTGTTCTTGAGTTACTATATTATGTCTCTTTGAAAAGCCTACCATTCTACGTTTAACCAAATTTTCAATGATTTTTGAAAGTGTTGACAACCGTGAGATCGGTCTGTAGTTACCAGGATCATCAGTCTCACCTCCTTTTTATGCATTTTTGTTCTTCATTTCCTTTATTACTAACTTCAGTTCATATAAGTTTGTCTCGTACAGTAGTAAGGAATTTATTGGATATGCCTATTTCTCTACATGGTCAAGGGGATTTACGGTCGATGTTTTATTTGCTATTGAACAGTAATATTCGTTCAAAAAATTCAGATCTACAGTTATTTCTGGATGGGTCGGTTATTTTTGCCTCTAAGATCGTTCACTCTATTCCACATTTCTTTTTGCTTGTTGTCTGCAATGTAAAGTCTTTCATTATGATAATTATCTTCAGCTAATTTGATCGTATGTTTGTAAACACGGCGGTAGTTATTAAAGTATGGCATAAAAAAAAATCGCTTTAAAATTTCCTGATGGTGTGTAGGTCCATGATTTTTTCATTCTTTTTATTACCCAAGATTTCGATTTTTCCTTTAGCAATCACAGAGGGAATGCTTTGTTGAATATTTCAGTAACAAGTTCATTGAATGCATTCATAGGATCATCTGCTACATGAATTACGCATACTTTCTTTTACTATATATCCGACCATATTCATTTAATACTCTTAGGTATGAGACAAATAACAGCTTCATGATCTGATAGTCCAGTGTATACATACATCTACAATATTAGTGCAAACGTAATCTATAATGGTAGATAAAAATTTGGAAATTCGGGTGGGTTTATCCACATTCATCGTTAGATTAAAACAGTGTAACATGTTAATCAGCATTTGAGTTTCAATAGATTCATTGTTTGCATAATTTGTGCAGCTAAAATTAATGATGCGAGTGGCGATAATTGAGATAATAAGTAATCTAGTCGTTCTACGAAAAGTCTGAAATCTACTGAGGGTGGTCAATAAATACACAGTCCTTTTTTCAATTGAATTCAATTTACAATGAGATTCACAATTTCATTTCATGATGAAAATTTCAGATCCGGCGCAGTAGCCTAGGCAGGATTGCCTGTTTTGCTATGCGTGCAGTCTGAAAAATTTTCAAATAAATATGTACATGATCATCATACTAGGTAGATTGTAATACATATATGATATTATATTAAGTTTCATTACTTTCGTGTCTTACGTGAGGGTTATATACCGGGGACTGGATAACAAATGGTGGTGGAATATTTGTTTTTGAGTACGTTTAGGTTGATATTGAATTTAGAATATCGTAAAATTTTTGTGAGAAATTTATTATATATGATTTTGTTTCTGTTTTATACTTTTTCTGGTTAGATATTTGTTTTGTCAGGTGGGAGCGCGTTGAAAAATTTAGGACCAAAAAAAAAGAATGTTTTTTGTGTTAATGTTTTTTTAAACTGTTTCATGTCGACATTCATGCTGGAAGTGGATATGGTTATTCGAGTTTTATTCTGCGTGTATTTGTCTTGGTTTTTATACATTTTTTTCAATCATTGGTGAGCATGGAGTAGTTTTAAGTTGAGAACTTTGGATTCTAGGTATAGTTTTTCAGTAGAGAAACGTCTGTTCTTTTTTAGGATAATTTTTATCAATGTATTTTGTGTTGTTTGTAGTATGGTAATTTTGTTTTTGAAGGCTGCGCCCCATACTGTGATGCAGTAGGATAGGATGGATTCAGCTAATGAGTTGTAGAGCATTATGAGATTGTTTTTGGATAAAATATCCCTTAAGTTATAGAAGATGTGTATTAGTGTTCTAAGGCGTTTGTTTACATGCGTAATATGGTCGGACCATCGTATGTGTTGGTCGATGACTACGCCTAGATATTTTACAGAAGAAACTTTTTCTATAGATGGGCAAGCACATAAGTTCTTGTGACAGTTACTGGAATGTATTTTTATTGATGAGACATTTGGTTGATTAACGATCGTTGGTGTGAACGCTATAAATTTAGTTTTTTCAATGTTCGGGTGAGTTTATTGAAATTTAACCAGGTATGTATCTTTTGTAGGTTTATTTCGGCGATATTCTCAACCTTCTCCCAATTCTCTCCCGTGAATACTAATGCTGTATCGTCAGCATAGCAGATAAGGTGACCTTTTAAACCAACTATTTTCGTAATATTATTTATGTATACAAGGAAGAGGATTGGACCCAGCACTGTTCCTTGGGGTACCCCTATTTTTACCATTGATTCATAGCTGACTTCATTTCCAATTTTTTCTCTCTGCAATCTATTCGTTAGGTAGTTTGACATAAGGTCAAGAGGGAGTCCGCGAATTCCATAATGGCAGAGCTTGTTGAGTAAAATTTTGTGTGATACTGTGTCGAAGGCCTTGACGAGGTCTAGAAAGACTGCTAAGCATTTAGATGACTCGTTCAAGGCCTTGACTGTTTGCTCTAGTAAATCCACAACTGCATTTTCAGTATTTGTGTTCTGGATGAAACCATATTGCCTGTCTGTAATGATCTTATGTTTATGGGAAAATCCTGTTAGCCTTTTTTTGATTACTTGCTCAAATATTTTTGCTAGATTATTAATAATCGATATTGGCCTGTAGTTTATTGGTTGATAGCGATTACCTGACTTAAAAATTGGGGTAATGTTTGATTCTTTCCATTGCCCTCGTATTTTTCCACTTGTTAAGCATAAGTTAATTAAAGGGTTAACGGGCGTGTGATATATTCGTGTATAGTTTTGATGGTTTTAACTGTAAAATTTTTTTAAATTTTAAGAAGATGGTGGAGTCGTTTTCATCACTTTCCAGGAGGTTTTGTTGTTGATTTGTTTTCTGTATTTTTTCAGACATTTTTATACCTATGTTGGTAAAGAACTCATTTAATATGTTTGCTTTTTTTATTATTTTTCTTTGTGAATTTCCCGCTTTTATTGATTATTGGAGTATTTTCTATTTGTTCATTTGATTTTTTATTACGACCAGTTATATCATTGATATTTTTTTGTATTTTTTTCCTGCTTCAGTTATTTGATTTTGGTAAAATTCCTTTTTTGGTTTTTTTCATCAGGGTGTTGAGTTTGTTCCTATAGTCCTTGTATTCCCTTCCAGTTTCGCTTGAGAAATTCCTAATCAGTTTCTTTTACAGTCGATCTCTATGCTCGATGGAAGTAATAAGACCAAGAGTGATCCAAGGTTTAATTTTTTTTGCTCTTTTTGTTTTTAAATATTATCACTTCAGTAGATTCGGCGATGTGTTCATTAAGTTTATCACTAAAAAGTTGGTAGGCTAATTGTGAATCACTTGATTTTATAACATTCTCCCATGTTTCTTTTTTTAGAGCATTTTTCAGTCTGTCGTAGTTTATCCTACTTATTGTTTGGTCATTTTTCGATTCGGTGTTTCCATGTTCAGATAAATGAATGTATATATAGGGACTATAGTGGTTCGTCATATCAGTTTGAAGTATGACGGGTCCAATTTCTATTTGATTAACTATGTGGTTTTGCATTTTTACAAATATGTGATCGATAATGATTTTGTATTTTTTGTTACTCTTGTAGGTTTGTTAATGTAGGAGATGTAACCGTTTGTATTTAGAGTATTTAGGTAGTTGTTAGTATCGTTTGATTCTTTTTTCAGAATATCGATAGTGATATCCCCTATATAGACTTCAAGATTTTATTTCTGTAAGGTGTTAAGGTATGTTTCTAGATCCTCTATATATTTTTTTGGGTGTGTTATATAGATATTATCCCTTTTCGAATGAATGAGTGGAAATTCGAATTCTTTTTCCACAATCAGATTATCAAATTTGCTGACATTAATAAATGGTAGAGTCTTTGAACATCCCTTATTGATCATTATTAGAGTTCCTCCATGTACTGAATTTGGTCTACTATATTTCGAGACTATATCATATAATATTGATATATGACTATTACTTTCGCATAGTCTAAAAAAGAGGTTGGTTTTCATCAGGAATAGAAGTGGAAGAATACATTGTAGTATTCAACATAGTTACTATCTCCGCAGTCTCAATTTATCTCGTAATGTTATCCTCGTTCTTGCTTTCTGTTAGGTCACATTTCTTTGCACATCTGCAACTATTACGCGCGTTTCACTTGGATATTTTTCCACAGTTGTAGTTTGTTTTGTATCCCCTGTTAGCTCTTGGCTATCTATCCATTTCTTGGTGGCTAAGCATAAATTCCATTTATCAATTTTCTTCAAGCTGCGACCATTAGCACCGTATAATACTCAATAATAAATTTTTATTCGAGATTTAGATTTTTTGTTGTTTTTTAAAACATCATATTAGTTTGATTTGTTTGAAAATATGAACAGTATGTATGTTCATAAAATCAGATGTGGAATCATCTGCGACTGAAAGATAAACTTTAGTCACTATCTTCCATCGTTCAAGATAACCTCTTGTGGGGTATTCATGTTGAAAAGGGAAACATTCTCAATCGAATAGAAAGATTTTTCTGTGAATTGAAAAATCCACGATACAAATGAAGTTATTTTTTGTGAATGTCCAACAGAAAACAACTACTTTCCCGGCTAAAGCCACGCTGGACATTGAACTTCATCTGATAGATATTCTGAGAAGACCCTAACTCATAAGAAAAAATCTGAAATTGAAAATTTGCATTTTCATTCAGATAGTTATTTGATTTTCCATTCCAGTCCTAATTAAGAACTTATATAGATGAATGAGGCAAAGAAGAATGTTTTCTAAAAAAGAGAAAAAATATTTCTATTCAATATTCAATCAAGAATGTTTTCTTTTTCATCATATTAGTTGTTTGCGTCAAAAGGGTTGCGCAGTAATGAACTCAGAGTCAAATTTTGGATACAGTAGAAATTCAAGATTGATAAATGTAACACACAAGGAGCGACAAATGTTTCGAAAGAATATATCATCTGAAGGAGCATTAGAGGTATCTTTTTTCTTTGAAAAAACTTCAATGAGTTTTTTGTTGCCCCTCGTATCGCACTACTGCCAATGTTTCCGATTGAGACAATAGATAGAAATTGAAACCATTCACCCTACTAAGAAAAGCAATAAACACATGGAAGCTTTATTGGACGTTAAAAAATGCTAGGCTAGGTTATTTTCATGCTGGTCAGCGTAAAGGAGTTGTAGTGAAGTCGGAAAAGGGCGAAGAGTAGCCCATTTGGTGCGTTTTCACGTTCCAAGCAAGTGTGGAACAGGACATGGGGCATGATATACGATATATCCGACAATTTCGACATTTTGATCGTCGATGATGATTGCTATTGGCCAATGCACGTGACAAGGTCAAGTGAACAAACGGACCGGAATTTTCTGATATTGCACCATCAAATTGGGCTCTCATGAATGGACGGACTTTCAGAACGACATTCGTTATCTTTTGAATCAGGAGTATTTGTGTTCCATTGTTTTGAGGTCGCGTTCATTTCTGTATAGGTTAACTTTAATACAATCAAAGAATGATTGTTTCAAGTCGAAGCATTTCGCCTCTCTATATAGTTCGTCTGTGGGATATCTCTTGAATATAATTTTTAGAAATATTTTTGTTAACATTGCTATTTTTTTTAGGTGGATATCTGCTACGCCTCCCCACCTTATTATTCCATATTGAATTTCTAGATATTTGGACTTGAAAATTCGATTATTTGATAATCGATGCGTGTTGAAGTTATTACCATTATTTTGCATTTTTCACAAGAATGCTTGGGAAATGAATTTGACGTTTAAGTAAGTAATATCTATTTTTTGTAGGGGGCGCCACCTATTCTATTTATTTTTACTCGTTTGAAATGCTTATTTTTGTATCAAGGGTGCATAATCTGTATTTGTTTTAATAAAATTTGCAAGAAATATCAACATTTTATCTCAAGAAATTTTGAATATGTGGAATAAAATAAAAAAGAGGAACCTAAATTGTATTCAAATAAATTGTTCAAAGTGTCCACCTTCAGCGAAGATACAGGCATTCAGTGTTCTAGTCATTGAATCTCGTACCCGCTCAAAAATTATTGGTGTGTTTCTTATTGTTCCACAGGCGCCTACTACTCGGTTTCTTAGAATCTTCCTCGTTCGCTACTGGAGTTTTATAAACCAGCGACTTCAAATGTCTCCAAAAATAAAAATCTAGCGGGTGTAGATCTGGGGACCTTGGTGCCCACGCCTGGTTAGGTTCTTCTACACCCCTACCGATCCATCGATTTGGATAGACACTGATAAGGAATTCCTTAGCTACATCGCTAAAATGGGCCGGAGCCCCATCATGCATGAACCACATGCGGCTACGAATTTCTAATGGTACATTCTGAAGTAGTCCCGGCAATTCATTTTCTGAAAAGTCTCTGTAAGTTGCGCCATTCATTCGGAACGCAAGGAAGAAAGGACCTATCAAGTGAATATCAATTATTGCCGCCAATACATTTACAGAAAATTGATAATGTCTTTCACCAGCTGCGTGCGGATTTTCCAGAGCCCAAACATGGTTGTTATGAAAGTTTGTGATAGCATTTCGGGAGAAGTTTGCCTCGTCCGTGGAGAGTACATATCTCAAAAATTGAGGATTCCCAGCCAATTTTCTCAAAAACCACTGAAACATAGTCTCGTGGCAAAAGAGCTTGTACCCTCTGAATATGTTATGGATGAAATTGATATCGTGGATAATTCTCCAACCTGTGGACTGAGTAGAATTGAGAGCTTCAGCAATTAATCTTGTACTTGTTTCTGGATTCTCCTCGAGAGCGTTCAAAACAGCTTCTTCCAGTTCTGGGGTTCGGACTGCTCGTGGTCTTCCAATAATATCAGCTGCCCTCTTAAAGCTACCTGTTTCTGCCAAACGACGGTGGAGACTGGTAAATGTTGGAGCTGAAGGCAGTACCTACACGATTAGGAAATCGCTTTTGATAAATACGTCTTGCTTCGCGCGCATTGCCATCCGCAAGGCCATAAACGGAATGCATATCGGCTAAATGAACATTATTGTTTAAATAATCCATTTTTCCAAAATTAATGTTTCAAAACTTGCAGAACCTTCAACAAAACATTCAACTCACATAATATGTAATTACCAAAACTAAATACTTAAACGTCAAATTCATTTCCTAAGCATTCTTGTGAAAAATGCAAAATAATGGTAATAACTTCAACACACATAGATTATCAAATAATCGACTTGAAATTTTCAAGTCCAAATATCTAGAAAACTGTTGCTTATAGCGACTTGTAACATGGGTAGCTTTTTCACGCAGATATGATAGAGGAATTGATTTTTTTACTGAAAAATGTGCTAGAAGTACGCTCAAAAAAGTTATGGATCTTCAAAAAATAAAAAGACGTATAGGTGGCGCCCCCTACTAGTAAGAGCAATAACAACATCATGTGGGTGCCAGGTCATAGAGGCATTGAAGGCAACGTCAAAGCGGACCAGCTAGCTAGACAAGCATCTGAAACGATATTCACAGGGCCAGAACCTGCACATGGGATTAGCAAAAACCGATGCAGGACCCTGATCGACGAGTGGATAAAAATAAGACACCAACAATATTGTAATCAAACTGTCGGGCAAATACACAGCAAAGTCATGGTAGGGCATCCAAACCGGACCCTGACGGCTGACCTTCTGAACCTGAACAGAACGAAGGCTCGTATAATAATAGGTCTATTGACTGGACACTGCGGCCTAAGAAAACACCTGAATACCATGGGAGTACGCAGGGAAACCATGGAGTGTAGGCTATGTGCTGAAGAGGAGGAAACAGCCTCTCATATCATCTTCGACTGTGACGCCCTTAGTAGTAGGCGACACAGAACCTTTGGGGAGATCATCCCGGAAACAGGCATGAATCCGAAGAACCTTATCAACAGGCTTCTAAACCTAATTAAAGGCACAAACCTGTTTGAATGAGGAACCACTGACGACAGAGTGATACAATAGACCCCAGCTGGTCGCAGTGTCAAGGGAAGCTAAGTGCCAACCCTGTCTCTGGCTCGTCAGCTTTCAACCAACCAACCAACATCAGGTTCAAATTCTACACCTCAAAAAACCTCTCAATACCAATTTTCGTTTAATTAAGGTCAGTATTTCGAAAGTTGTTTAAAAAAAACGAAAATAAAAATAAAACTTCAACACCTTGTATCTTGGAAACGGAGCGTTTACGGACATATATTTATTTGGACAATTCATATTAGGAGATTGTGCGAAATCACCTCCTGAAGTTTGTCAAAGTATTTCTGACTCACCCTGTATGAGCCTTTTGGTTGAAGTGGAAGAGAGTTAGTTATTGGCTCTCCTACTGACATTTGGTAGTTTCGCAACAATAAGTACGAATGATTATTTCATATTCAATCCGAATGTATGGAATGAATATTTACCTGTACTTTTGGGAATACTTAATTTTTCGAGTTGTATGATACCCGTATCCTCATTTTTCAGTCCAGTTAATGGTTTCAATGAGAAAAGTTGCAAATAATACAAAAATATATTTGTATTGTTTTTTCAGCTAAGCACTTTTTATTGTTAACATTTCAAATAGTTCATTTTCGTAGTAATATTTTCGGTGAAACTTTCAATTGTCAGCAATTTTTTTTTCCTCTTCTTGATATCAAGAATTCAAATCTATTTCATAATTGGACTCCGAATCCAAATATTCGTTATATCAAAGGAAATTGCACTGGTTCATTATCAAATGAACGAATTGCTATCGGACTGTAAAATAATTTCCAAAACGTAAAAACAAATGTAAATATGTTTATAACGACATTACAATAGCAATGCAATGGAATCGATTAAATTGTATTCAAATATTCGATATTCCTCTTGGAAAAAAATCAGTGGATATTGAAAATAGAACTAATTCAATTATTTTCATACAAGTTTGCTCAATTGACGTAGGCTCACAATTTATTTTGTACAAACTAGCGCTGAATATATTTTTAAATTGCTTTATTTAACGTCGGCCTATTTCTGCGACGTCGAATCCTTTGTTGTTTTCAGAGGTAGGATTCTTTAACGAGCTCAACATCTATGGACTCGGGACCGCCATCTTAACGGCATATCTATCGTCTTATCTCGTGCTCATTGATAAGACGCCTGCAGCCGCGAATATGCTACTACGCTACAGTTGTCAGGGCATTTTAACGCGCACCTTCCTTGTCAGGTGGTCAACCATCCAAGTACTGAACGTGCCCGATGTTGCTTGGTTCAGATATCGATAAGACTCTATTTTTCAAATTGAAATCATTAATTAAACTGTTTTTAGTACGGGACATCTACATTTCATTTACATACATACTTCTTTTTTTTATATCACAAATTTGTCGTCCTAGATGGTCTAGTGAGCGGCAGGGATTTGGGATATGGAAATGGGGTCGGGGAGAATTTGTGGGTGCAATTTATCTTCCTTGTTTTGCAAGTAAGACGGTTACGCCAACCTCCAAACGTCTCGTACGCCCCAGAACAGGGGCAGTAGGGGGACGTCACGCTGGTATTAGCATCTTAACCCTATATTTAAGTTTAATGCTTTCTAAAATCTAAATATGTTCCTATTTTCTGCGTTGAACGCCTATATGGGAACTGAAGTGAGGGTATTGAGTGAAGTAGGTAATTGAGAAAATAAAGTTTGGGGTGTTACTATTTTGTATGTTTCCCGGAAAAAGTGGGTAGGCAAAAAACCAGGTAAAGAAAAATTCACTCCAGCCGGCGGCCGCTATAATCAACTGATGGCACCTCTAATGTGCTATTTCATTTTCGAGCATTATGGTCGGACCTTCGCGACTGTACGCTCAGATTAGTATGTGAAAATAAAACTCATAAACAAATATATTTTCATACATGTTCGTTCTGTTTTGCTATCTTTCATGAAATAGAGGTGTGTTTTGGTAAATCAGCCCCTCGTACTTGCGGAGCTGGTTGTATGATAAGACTCTCAACCTGACCATCGCTGAGTATTATACAAATAAAAACATGGATTGCGCAAAAGGAATTAATTTTACTAACAGACCTTGAGCACCTGATTTCACAGGTTTGAGATTTTCCAAATCGATTGCAGATGTTGGTAACTCTTATTTGTCTTGGCGATATTGGTGATACAAGAAAAGTGGAACATTTCAACTGAGAATAATATTCAGAAAAAATGGGATTGAACAATACGACAGACACAATTCGAATTACTTGAGAATCAAGCACTGGTTATATTTCGTTATAAAAAAGAATATTTTCATATACCTAGGTGAGGAGAGTTTCTCACTGAATCTGATATCGAAATCATTGGATACTAACATCAAGCCTTACCCATTAGTATTATCTCATTTCCGAATATTCACTTGATGTGTATACTTGTGAAAATATTTGTACATGAGTTTGACTAAATCCTAAGATTTCGACTTGATTAGGATGAAATTATTGAACAAATACTAGATTATATTACATTTATTAACCAGCTCAGCCTTCGGCTCAGTATTCCACATAGTCAATTTGTTGTTAAGCTTTTGAAAGAAATAAATGATCATTATATTCGTTATGTATTTAGAAAAAAGAAGAACTCATGGTGTGAGTCTAATTTCTATATAAGAACAATGCAATGTATTATTTTTTGAGTAATTATCAGCTTTCCATTATGACAAAAAACACTAATTTCAAAGTGTCTCTCCAAAATAAATAATTCTAACTTTTTCCATCTATGCAAAGTGAAATTGCTCTTTGAAAATGTGTTTCCCATTTCTTCCGGTCTTCGTGATGATCGTGGAAACATGAAATAGATTTTCGTCGACTAAAATGTATTGAAGAACTATTGAATGCGATGCCTCTCTTTCGTCAATGTTACGAATTATTTCTGATGAGTTGGAAAACATTCTTCTTTGCCTCATTCATCTTTATGAGTTCTTAATTAAGACTGGAATAGAAGATCAAATAACTATCTGAATGAAAATGCAAATTTTCAATTACAGATTTTCTCTTTTGAGTTAGGGTCTTTTCAGAATATGTATCAGATGTAGTTCAATATCCAGCGTGGCTTCAGCCGGGGAAGTAGTTGTTTTCTGTTAGACATTCACAAAAAATAACTTCATTTATCGTGGATTTTTCAATTCACAGGAAAATATTTCAATTCAATATTCAATTGAGAATGTTTCCCTTTTCATTATGAATACCCCACAAGGTTATCTTGACAATGGAAGATAGTGTCGCAGATGATTCCACATCTGATTTTATGAACATCCTGTTCATATTTTCAACAAATCGACAAATTTCATTTGACATCACTTTTAGCTATACAATGTAATTTCTTTTTTGTTTATCAAAGTGCTTGATTGTCAATTCGACAGATCTATAGTCCATATGGTCCCATTTTCACCTCATGAAAAAGCAGTGGCTTATCACTTTTCTCTTTAAAATGTTTCAGTGCAAATCCCGCACGAACGCCACTGGCGAAAATAGAAAATTATGTTGTACAGCAGCAAATGCCTTTTGATGCATAGAAGATGCGTACTACGTTTTACAAAAATATTTAGAATCATATCAAAGTTATCATAAAAAAATATCCTAAAACTTTAACACTCTGTAGTTCAAAAGTTAAGACCTTTAGGACATATGTTCATATGAAGTTTTTCTCTCAAAATGGTCCCAAAAATAATCTCCTTGAATATTAGCATTTTATTGGGAAACACCCTGTATATTCAAGCGGCTACGGAATATAAAAAAAACAATACTAGAGAAATAAAATCTGGCGATCCATCCCTTCCACAAGCACATAAGTTTCAATATTATAAACAAAACTTATAGATCCGATATTTTCGACCATCTACACACTGAGAAATGGTCAATGTTATCTCTTGAAAAGGAATAGTTTGTTTTTTTGTTTTTCTGTGTTATACGTTCTATTTCATTAGTAATCAAGATAACTTGCCTCCCTGTATAACAAGTAGCAATATCAGAGGACCGAATTGTGCATGCGTAATCAAAAAAAGTCTTTGGAAATCAACCCGACGTTCAATCAATCACGCTCATTTCTGAGAGAAAAGAACGCATTTAGCTACTAACTCTGGTTCAAACGACATGGTGTCGATAAGTGTCCTCCGTTAGAATCGTCTATTCTTGGGGGGAATTCCGGGATTTCATCTGACGTCTTATCTTCTCTTTTATCATGAAAAAGACTCCACTTAGACTGTGAAATGGCCACAAACGCTATTCGGCATTATCAGGCTACTGTGTGGAGATGGTGTCACAAACCAGTTAACACCCACCACCCTTCGAATGGATTCTCAAATTTGAATATGAGAAATAATGACCCAAAAAAAGTGGATAGAATAATATGTTTTGAATTCGATGGAGAAATATTGATCTCGATATACGTTTCGACAACTGAGTTCTTAGAGAGTATCTTAACTTATTTTGTAGTGCGAAAGATTTGTAGAGGACAGATCTAGCAACAACTATTTTTTCGAAATTCTAGTAGCTTGTCTTTCCAGAAAATCAAGATTTCATCTACATTCCTTCCCCAACTCCACAAATGAATTTGGGAAATAAGCACTATTTTAAGCCTACTACGATAACGCCAAAAGGAAGGATTATGTTTTAGCAGTATATATATATATATATATATATATATATTATTGTTATGTTATGTTATAAATTTTAAAAAAAAAAAAAACCACAAAAGAATAATTACTAAATAGTTATTAATTTCAAGAGATTGTTTTTGAATAACTTTTGAAATTCTATTTACTTTATATGCCTATGTATGATATGGATAGATAAAAATGTCAAAATACTATAACACAATCAATTTCATACACTGTCATAATGATTATAACCCATAATTGTTCATAAGACAACAAAAAGTCTGGATTTACAAAATTTTCATGAATAAAAAGTGATCAACACATTTATAAATTTGAAACATACAGTATATGAAATTGTAGCTAACTAGAAGTAGCCAATGGTAAAACAGCAAACTTCTTGATGACAATAGCCAATCAGGGAACAGATGGTCATATGTAAAATTGGAAATTGTGAGAGAATAACAACGGGGTGGTGTCATAAGCAATTATTATTGAAATTTGTACATAGTAATGAGAATGGAAAAATAGTTGTATATATAAATTATATAAGATGAACCCAAACAGTGAAATGTGACAATGTGGTGCGCGAATTCAAAAATTCAAATGAAAAAGAAGAAGGAAAATTGGTATCTAGGTGACAACAAACAGAGCCACAAGGGAGATCGAAAATAAATTTAGAAGCGAATGCCACGCAACATTTTGGGAGGAAGAAAAATGGAATAACTCCAACATTAGAAGAATAAAACCAATATTACCTTGATTATACAACATATCCAAGTATCCAAAGCTGATTTCTGCATCTATATGGTTCCTGATTTATGGTATTGGAGTTCCTGATAGCGCTTGGAGTGAACAGGGGATCCAGTTTCAGGGTATAACACCTATAGTTCCAGCCAGGTATAAAACTTTTATAGTGCACCTCCGGTCCTGAACAATTTCACAAATAACGTATCTCACATCTGAAGAACCATGATTTGATTTTTATGATTATCCGTGAATATATGTAGATTCACATTAGAATAAGTTATTTCTCGTAGGCCAGGTAAACTTAAGTCTTCCTGAATAAAGGAAATAATTGCTTTTTGATACTTTGTTGTTTGTTTTCTATAATGATCAACAATCATATTTATGACCATTGAATAAATAGAGATCTGACACATCGAACAGTGGCTAGTGGCTCTATTGCCTGAACCGGCTATCTGAGATAAGAGGCGTATCAACTGTTGCTTAGCCGTGGTGAGAAAAGTGATAACAATTGGCAGCAGCGTGACGAGAGAACAGTGACGTTCGCTAGCAATTATTATTACAGCATACATTACATATACAGGGCGAAAATATATATCTATATCATATCAATTTGGCTCACGAAGAATAGTAAAAATTATTAGCAATTTTCATTAAATAACAACAATTAATTTATTTAATTTATCATTGCATAACAAATGTCGCCCAACGCGGTGCAAAAATATATTTGTAATTTGTAATAATAATAAAAAAAAAAAATTGAAATCATCAAAACATAACAATATATATATATATATATATATATATATATATATATATATATATATAGGATGTTTCTTAAGTACGTGTAGAAAATTAGAGAGCATGTTGCTGACGTCAAAATAAGAAGGAAAGTTCCCATAAACATATGTCCGCAAGTTATTCGTTTCTGGGATGCAGGGTGTCAAAGTTGAATTCCTATTTTTATTTTTTGTGGATACATTTCAAAATAATTGTGATATTCGAGTTAAGTTTGGTATCTGGGAGTATTTTCAATGACAAAATCAAACTTGAATGTAGCCAAAAAATGATTCTTGTTTTTTTGGTTACATAGTTTTTTTGGACTCTTTACCGATTTAAACAAATATCATTCAGGTGAGAGAAGTTGTTTTCTGTATTTGTATTCCAATCTTTTTCAAATGGCAGCATACACGAATAGCGAAATGGCTAATATGATTTATGTATACGGTCTTGCCGATGGCAATTGCTACGAGGCTAGACGTATTTATAATGAATGATTCCCTAATCATCGAGCGCCGAATCACCAGACATTCAGAAACCTTTTTCAGCGGTTTATGGAGTCTGGATCCTTCAAAAAAGCTCCAGTGACATGCAAACCGTTGACTACTTGGACACCAGAATTTGAAGCAGCTGTTCTTCAGGCAATCGAAGAAAATCCACAGACAAGCACGAGAAAAATAGCGCAAAATCTGAACGTACATCACAAATTAGTTTGGTTAATTCTCAAACAAAATCAGTTGTATCCCTATCACATACAGCGTGTCCAAACATTGTTGCCCCGAGATTTCCTTCTCCGTATAACATTTTGCCAATGGATACTGCAGAAAATTGCACAAAACCCTCAATTTACTGCAGAGATATTATTCACTGACGAGGCACATTGTTCAAAGAACGCCATAGTGAACTTTCTTAATAATCATGTGTGGTGTGACGAAAACCCTCACGCAATAGTTCAGTCCAGGTTTCAACACCAAAATAAATAAGTCTTTGAATTTTTTTCTTCTCCTATAATATTTACTTTTTATTTCAAATGCTTGTTATTGTTTCTACCGTCTTGTGTCTCATGTTCTTTATTGTTCCAAAAAAATTTGTTTACCATTCGTTTAGCGATTGTTTCCATGTTTTCTCTCTTGTAAACATTTCCTTCAATTTCCTTCTCATTTTTTACCGCTGTTTTCATTTCATCATTCCACTAGTTTGTCTTCCCTAATTTTTTTAAGAGCTACCTATGCTTTGTGCTACCGTCAGAATGTTTTTTAATCCTCCCATTTCTTGAATGTTTCTCTGTTTTCATCTTCTCTGCTCATATTCTCATTGAAATTTTTCTTTCATTTCGATTTGTCTTAGTTTATGGCATCCAATTTTTCTGTGCATTATTTTACGCTTATTTCGCTGTATATCTTCTTGAGTTGGAATCATATAGCATTAATTTTATTAACAACGAATCCAACTGTTGGTTATTTATGCCCAGTTTCTTAATGAACAAAACTCGGGTTTCTAATATTTACGAATAAGATGGCCTACGTTGTGATGGACTCGCACACCCTTTTAACATTTGAAAGCAATCACGTATTTTCTAATTCGCTTTACTCGATTACTTCGCAAACATCGCAACTTCGCAATTATTATTGCGCAAGTTTTAACTCGACCCGCTTCGGCTCCTATCAATATCATTACTGATCATGGCAAACTCCTGTCTTAACAACCACTCAGGCACTTCAATAACACAATTTTGAAGGAAATTTGGAATGGTTTGAGAAAACGAGAAGTTTTTGCCATGTAAAATATACAGGGTATCCCTGGACTTTCTCTTTTCCTCTCGGGAATGTATAGATGTGGTCAAAATATTACCAGTACTGCATATAACTTTTGTTCCTTGAAGCCTTCGTTACCAAGTTACGGGCCCTCAAAGTTACAAAATTCAAAATGTTTTTCTTTGATAACTTTCAAAGTGAATATTCAAAATCATTCAAATTTTGGTGATTGACTAAACAAATGAATTCCTTCGATGAGCTTTCATGCAGGAGTCAGTTGTTTTGCTACAAAGTCAGGAACGGACTACCTCCGATGGTCCACACCCCAAAACTTTGAAATGACTGGGATTTGTCAAAATGTTTTAACAAAACAAGGTCACCTGGACAATTTCCTGAATAAAAGTACTCGTGTGGAAAATCGATCGGAGCAACGATTTTTGATAAAAATGCATTTTTTTTTCGACGACATTCAACCTGAGATGTCTACCATTATTCGAAAATATTAATTTGTAATGAAAATAGAAATGATAGGTACAATGTTCATAACGAATTTTTATCATGCGAACACGTTTACCTTACCAAACTCATGGTGTAAATAATCAATTACAAGCCTCAAGAGCAAACAGAAATGCAAAATCCGCTACAAAAACTGCTCGATATGTTCCCCGTCTCTCTCAATACATCTCTTTAGTCGGCGCAAACACCCTCTCTGCACTTAAAATAGCATGCCAGGGTCGTTTCGTATAGCTTCACAATGTAATGTTATTCTATTCAACAAGGCATCTCTGCTGTGAATAGGTGTAGCGTAAACGAGGCTTTTTACATGCCCCCACAGAAAGAAATCCAATGGATTTAAATCCAGAGACCGCGGTGGCCATGAATATGGCCCACCTCTACCAATCCATCTATTGGGAAAAATCTGGTTCAGATGGTCCAGCACAATCAAACTAAAATGAGGAGGATCGCCATCATGCATAAACCACATATCTCTCCAGGTTTACGATGGAACATGTTCCAAAAGTCCATTAAAATCGTTCTGAATAAACTCCAAATAACGTTCTCCATTCAATTGGTCATGTAGAACGAATGGTCCTATAAGATGGTTTCTTATGATACCAGCCCAAACATTCACGTTGAATTTCCGTTGGTGTTTGGTTTGCAATATCCCATGGGGATTTTCTTCGGCCCATATGTGGAGATTATGAGAGTTGATTAATCCATCTCTAGTGAAACCTGCTTCATCAGTGAATAAAACTCCAGTAATAAAAGTCATATCCTCTCTTTGCGTATCCAGGAACCAATTGGCATATTCCAGTCGTGCTGGAAAATCTTCAGGTGTCATGGCATGTACCTTCTGGATGTGATATGGGTGGAGCAGTTGTTCCCTGATTATTCTATGAATAGTGGACTTGGATGTATGGAACTGTTCTGATAGGTTTCTGATGCTCATTGAAGGATCATCAGTGACATCTTCCAAAATATTTTCCTCCAATTCAACGGTACGCACAGCCCTAGGAGCGCCCTCACCACCTCGTTTTGGCAAAACTCAACCTACAATAATATCGAAATAAAACAACAGGCTCCAATTAATTATCCATCAGACATAACTGTCTCCCTCAAGCTGCGATCGACACGCTCGAACGTTTCTCTTGCCGGTAACGTTCGATTGGGAAAATGCTCGGCATACAGACGACGGGCTTCTGCAGCATTACCAAATTCTCGTCCATACAATGCATGCATATCTGCATATTCGTTGAATGTAAACTGTTCGGCCATATCAAAACACTGCAAACTGTCCTATTAGAATATTGACAATACAATGACAACGCACCAATCAACAAAAAAAAATCGCATTCCAGTTGTCATTTTTTATCCACACTAATTTTATTTTTTTCTACAAGGTGTTTTTGTCAACATCTGTGGAAGAAATGGAACATACATTTATTCACCGGATATTTTTCACCCATTCATGTGCAGCCGTTTTTGTAGTTTATTCGTTTGCTTTTTATTAGTTATGTCTTCCGATGTGCGTTTTTTCGGCTAAATTTATCTTCGGGTTAAAGATTTTCTCCCATGAAATTATACTTATCAGTGAAACTCCCCAACATTTAAGCTGTGAATACGAATTTGCAACATCCAAATGTTGAGTTTCATGAGATTCAGATAACACAACACGAAACGTGCTTATTCCACGCGTACGTACAAAATATGGACTGAATTCGATATTTCATAGTGGAGTAGCCTGTTAGTTCAAAACCACCATGAATCTAGATAACTTGATATTTCATTTGAAGAAATATCTACATTGTGAATGAAACTTTCAACTAGGTACTGTACTTTTTGCTTACGACTTTATTTTAGCATATTTTGTATTATACCTGTTATAAATGTTGTTGAATTAACTTTAGCATTAGTATTTCTACTGTGAAAGTTTTTCATTTCAAATAATGGTGGACGATCGGGTTTGATGTCGTCGAGTAAAACTGCATTTT
Organism: Gonioctena quinquepunctata; assembly: GCA_018342105.1. NCBI lineage: Eukaryota > Metazoa > Arthropoda > Insecta > Coleoptera > Chrysomelidae > Gonioctena > Gonioctena quinquepunctata. Next base: position 40,850 of record JAFIRS010003940.1, on the reverse strand, counting down.
TATTGAGAATCGTTGCTCCGATCGACTTTCCACACGAGTACTTTCATTCATAAAATTGTCTACGTAACCTTATTTTGTTGAAAACTATTGAAAAATCATCTGTCATTTCAAAGTTTTGAGGTGTGGACCATCGGGGGTAGTCCGTTCCTGACTTTGTAGCAATACAACTGACTCCTGCATGAAAGCTCATCGAAGGAATTCATTTGTTTAGTCAATCACCAAAATTTAGATGATTTTGAATATTCACTTTGAAAGTTATCAAAGAAAAACATTTTTCATTTTGTAACTTTGAGGGCCCGTAACTTGGTAACGAAGGCTTTTAGGAACAAAAGTTATATGAAGAACTGGTGATATTTTGACCCGAGAGGAAAAGAGGAAGTCCAAGGACACCAGGTATATCATTACTTTATGTAATACCTATTACGATTTCATGTAGTTCCCAACGATGGTGTAGAGATTGTAAATAAAAACTATGCGATTCATCATTGTTCATTTAATTATTCAATAATAATGAAAGTCTTAACTTTTTTTTCAAATACTGGAACCCTATCGCAATAATTAATAAATGCCACCTATCCCTGTTTTCGTACAATCAAACTCATAACTTTAATTTTGTAAATTTCTCTTGTTTTATTGTTTTTTTTTTATGTAGTTATGAAGAGTTCATGAATTTTTCTTTCCTTCTCATAATATTTGGATGTGATACTTCCTTTTCTATTTCATTCAATGGTTCTCAAGACCTCGAGAAAATTTGCCTTCAATGAATTCAACTTCGAATCGTTAACATTAAAAAATCCTTCGCAGTTATCCATAGATGATCTATAGGCCAGTAGAGATAGACATGATTTTCCCAAAATTTTATAATAATTACGAAAGTTTTAAAACTTCAGTATAGTGGAGAGTACGTTCAAATGATATTATTTAGTCTGATTTTGCAATCCTTTCACCAATTGGTGGCAGTATAATAATTTGCAAACATGTTCCAATACGCAACATTAGGAATTAAAAAAATATATATTTTTGCAACCTGTGTTATCCGAATGAAAAAGATTTTCATATAGCTCATAAATGACATTCATTGTGTTACCAAGTTAACCATCGACCAAGAAGAAGCTCGTCAACGGTAGGTGAAATCATTCAATGTTGAAAGCTAACGTTTTCGATATGAATTCAAAACATCATGCCACAATTAGGAATTTGCATAAAAAAATCCTCTGAGTACGTTTGATGGAGGATCGAGAATCTCTCGACACGTTTTCATAATTTTCTTGATTTATAAAAAAATGGAAGAAATATTGAGATTTAAAAAACACTCTGACGTCATAAAGTTGTACATATTAGTACGATTAACCTACAACTATGTTACGTCACGGTGTTTCTTCCCTCGTTATTTTCAATTTTTTTATAAATCAAGAAAATGATTCTCACGTGTCGATTACATTTCAGTCCCCCATTCGGATTCAATGGAATTTTTCATGCGAAACCATAATTGGAGTAAGAAAGTCGAGGGGAAAGGTAAATTATAATTTTCTTTAATTCAAGAAATACATACCTGTTAAAATTGAATTTGAGATGTGATATCAATCTCACAAATTCTAATTTTTCAGCAACGTTTCTGTTTGATGATGAAAATTGTGTACCTGCGAGAATAACTATCGATAACGTTTTGATATCGTTACTTCCATAGAGCATCGATTATTTATTTTAAAATCTTTTCGATTGCTATCAAGTCATGTTGTAACAAGTGAAAATTTAAATAAGAATGATTCCATGTCGTTTAAAAAAATGTATGTCCAATTTTTTAGCAGATACAAAAATAGTTTAACGGAGAAATAAAATTTTGTACTCTTTCGATTGTTGCATTCGAAGATGTTAGATTAAATTCATTTCGCTGATTAGTCATGTACAATGATTGCTTCTGAGATTAATAATTAGTTTCAAATTTTGTAGTGGTTAACTACTCAAGCATGTCATTCTTCGGATGCAATTTTAATCAACCATCACAAAATATAGCAGCTATACGCGACGGATAATCAAGAATTTAACTGGACCACTGTAGACATATGTCGGTCTAACATATATCTTAAACCTATTTGCACAATATTTACAATGTATGGCCAAATTAGTCAAAAAAACTAATCAATTATGTAAAAATATGTTCCGTTGAACAATGACGGTTGCAAATCTCTTGCGTCACGTAAAATATTAGTCGTAATTATAACTGCAATTTGCTGAACTTTTGCAATTATTTCAGCAGTTGTAAAAATGCAAAAAATTCATATTAGTGAATGAATAGCTTCCGTTTTTCGTATGGGGTTGCAAAGTTTCATATCCTCTGAGACCGATATTTCCCTCTTCGCAACCACAATAAAAAACTTTTGTAATTATTTCAATGCTTGTGTGTATTGAAAATGGCAGCGTCAAGAAAAAAGTTTGATAAATAAATGATGCATTTTTCAGAAAACTTCTGCAAAATTTATAATTGGTTTTTATTAATGCATTGAAGTTTGAAAACTTTCGGAATTGTGAATACATTGTCTATATCTACTGGCCTACTACTTCTGATTTGCTTTTTCACTTTGAGAGCAAAATGTAGTCATGGGATTTATTGAGTGTGGTCATAGTTGATATCGAAATTTAAAATTTGCAAATTATTATGGAAATATAGAATTTCCGAAAATAGCGTTAAGGGTTCATTGAATCGAAATATCCCAACTTCCATGACGAGTTTGAAAAGCTGTCTCCTACAGCCATACGGCGAAATGTAGGAAATGTAAGGGTTCAGTGAAAAGGGTCAACAAAGTCTATATACTTGTCAGCTTTTGACCTCTGCCCACTCACTCTTATTATTGCAACAACTCGTAACTGAAAAATTCGTTATTCGAAATTGTGTTCTCCTGCTGTGTTTTATACCACCCTGTGTTCGTGAAATGTAATTTGACATGTCATTTTATTTTTACCACAGTTGAATCTCTTGTTTACAACGGAGAAATGATGGATGAACATCTCACTCCTTGGGCTCGGGCAGATAAAGTTATTTTGAGTTGAATACTCGTCTGATGCCTGATGCTAAAAAATCGTGTGTGTGTGATAAATAGTTCTTAGAATGATGACACCCTTTCACTGTCGAAAACAATATCTTCGGACGATAAATCACAGGAATCTTTTGAAAGTTCACATGGGGAGGAATTTCTATGGATTTCGGAATTTTCTGAGTATAACTGATCATCGTGTTATTCATGCAGAAATTTTAAATGTTCGTGTCTGAAAAATGAAGCTCCTGACCAATGGATGGAAAGCTCGTGCGACCGGTCACTCGTTTATCCCGAAGCTCCAGTGGGAAATTTATACCAGGTGTTCCAACAGTTCGTAGTTGCTCGATATATCGATAAAGCTGATGTATATATATATATATATATATATATATATATATATATATATATATATATATATATATATATATATATATATATATATATATATATATATATATATATATATGAAAGTCTTATATAAAAGTTGCGGCCCCAGAAAGGCCACGTTTTGAAAATAGTTCAAGATACACAGGGTGTTGCATTTTTCCGTAATAGCAAAAAAAAATTTTAATGGAACAACCAGTTTATTTGTCTGTCATTGAAATGTTCTCTTCGTTCCCTACTCAGCACTGATTTTTTCTCCAGCCACAATTCGCCGGTGCCAATTTATAAATTTTTTCGAAAAAATAGGAATTTATGCAGGCTCTGAATGAAATAACTTTAATTGAGCTGTTTCTTCAAAGATCTGAATTTTGTCTGTTGAAGAGAACACCATAGTAGCGTGTATTGCTCTGATCATCATTCATGGTCATACAGGGTGCTTCAAATGTTACTTTAATTTTCGTCCACTTCGATTTAAGTTTATGCGATTTTTCAAATGTAACACCCTGTATACCACCATGTCTTTGTGTTTTTCAAATTATTTTCTTAAAATTAAAGAAATATCTGTTTAATTTTTTAATTTAAAACAAAAGCAACGACAATAATCACTTTAAAATGTCTTCCACCCTGTTCAATACATTTTTTGATCTGGTTCCTTATTATAGGCGTTTTTGTGGAATGTTTTACCAAACAGTAAAAACTGAAGTTGGCCATTTTAAATATCGCCAAAAACGAAATAATAAATTGTCACGTTTATTGACAGCCTGTTGTGTGATTTGCTTGAAAATTGTGTTTATTCATTATGAATTATGCAAAGGAACAGTTAATTGGAATGGTGTATGCTTTGGGCGCTGGTGAAAAAAAAATATTCGTTGGCTTCCCGTGTCTATGCTGCAAGATATCCTGATAGAAGGCATCCACAAGTGAAAAGTTTTGAAATATTGAAGGAACGATTTGAGAGAACAGGCCACATCGAATACGAAAAAAAAGGTTCGTGCTAAAACAATATCAAATGATGAAAACCAATTAGCTATTAGTCTTGCAGTGGTAGAAAATTCTGAGTTGAGTGTTAGGAAAATAAGCAGAGATAATTGCACCAGGAGTTTATAGAAGAAGATTTTTTGAAGTGAGTACAGTTTTGTCGGACGATGCAAAATAAAATTACGGAAAATATTTCTCAAGAGAATTATGTTCACCGACGAAAGTACCTTCCAGGAATGGATTCGTTGATAGGCACAACTAGCATTATTATAGTGCTGAAAATTCGCATAAACTTCATGTTAACGATTATCAACCTAAATGGAGCCTTAATTTTGTTGTCGGACCAAATTTTTTTGATCGAAAATTGAATGGACAAGAGTTTTTTCGATTTCTCAGAGGAGACTTTCCCAGGTTGATCCAACACCTACCTAATCACATCAAAAATGAAATGTGGTTTCAGATAGATGGGGCACCAGCACATTTTTTGGGAGAAGTACGAGAGGAGTTGGATGTAATGTTTCCTGATAAGTGGATAGGACGAGAAGGACATATTCCTTGGCAGCCGAGGTCGCCGGACCTAACACCAATGGATTTTCATCTTTGGGGAATAGTAACATCCATACTGCCGCTACTGCACGAAAGGACATGAAAATAAGAATTCGTGAGCAATTTCAACGAATTATGCCTTTTCATTTGAGCAGCCTCAGAACAAACTTCATGAAGAGATTGAGAAAATGTATGGAACAGGGTGGAAGACATTTTGAATATGTGTTATAAGTGTCATTGTTGCCTTTCCTTTTGTTTTAAATTAAAAAAATTATACAGATATTCCTTTAATTTTGTAAAAATAATTTGAAAAACACAAATAATCGAAGACCTGTTAGTGTTGGTATCCTCAGATAGATAATTTCATGTAGAATGCGAAGACAAACTGAAATACAGGGTGTTACATTCGAAAAAATCGCACATACTTGAATCGAAATGGACGAAGATGAAAGTAACACTTGGAGCGCCCTGTATAAATGATGATCAGAGCAATATACGCTACTTTGGTGTTCTCTACGTCACTTCACCATACAAAATTACAGTTATTTCATTCAGAGCCTGCATCACTCCCTATTTTTTCGAAATAATTTATAAATTTAGTGCTGAGTAGGGAACGAAGGGACCATTTCAATAACAGAAAAATAAACTGGTTGTTCCATTTGAAAAAAACATGTTTTTTGCTATTACGGAAAAATGCAACACCCTGTGCATCTGGAACTATTTTCAAAACGTGGCCTTCCTGGTCCCGTATAACTTTTATATAAGACTTTTTCTCATATATATCAGCATTATCGATATATCGAGCATATACGCACTGTTGGGACACCCAGTGTATAACCGGATTCTTCAATAGGGAAGCAATTGATCCCATTCCTGAATATTCAGCCACGGTGGTCAGTAGAATTGATATCATGATTACAGTTGAGAGCAGATTAAAATGTAGAATCAAAAACAAGTTGAAATTATCATGAAAAAAATCAGAATGCGACTATTCGCATATTTTTCTCCGTTCATGAAAAATAATTTGCTGTACATAGTTATTTATTGGAGCAGAACTAGGGACAATAATGAGCATTTCTCTAAACAGTCTTCAAACAATAACGTCAATCACATATTGACATTATTCATATCGTCTTTACCCTTCAATGAATACTCACATATTTTGAAACATCGAAAGTGGTTCTCACTCTTCACTTTTCCAAAATGCTGCTGGAAACGCTCTTGTTTCGCAAAAATAACCTCTGATGATTCAAAATAAATATATGAGAAGGGTACATCGAAAAATCTAAACGATTTAAATGTTGACGAAATGTGAGGCTTTTTCAATGCGAAAGTGGACCTATTGACTGAAGAGCTATCAGACAATATTCGATAGCGCAGAGTTTTGATCGCAGATCCTTGTTGTTAAAGTAGATGAAAATACGTAAAGTACCTCAAAAATCATTGGAATCATGAGTGGAGCCCTGTTTCTAGAAATATTTAAGCACAAAAAACAATAGAATTTACGGACATGGATTCCAAATGGAGCATCCATAAATAATGGATATTGATAAAATAATGTGCCTCTCAAAACGTTCATAGAACTAATATCAAAATTCGAAATTATGAAATTTCTTAGCAGACAAAACTGACGAACTCAGCCATGTTTCATTAATATATAGTTTCCGAAGTAATGACAAATGTATAACTCATCCAAACATGTTATTTTTTCAAAAAACACTTATATAAATGTTGAAAACTAACGAAAGTACAAAACTAACCGACAAAACTGATTTCGTTATGGTCCTGGTATATATCACTATAATCTCTCAAAACGACATACCTGTGCACATACAATTTGACATGCATTTCCTTCCACTTCATTCGGCAAAAATATGTTCGTCTTATAGCATGGGGAGTTTGTACTGCCTAATGACAATATTCAACTTTCGCGAGATAATCTTCATTGAATTGAAAACATTGTTCCCATCTCAACGTCTTCCATATTTCATATTCATTTGAACTTTCACTAACATCTTTCATCATCTTTAAGCATATAAATAAAATGCACTTGAGTTCATTGTTTTTATATATTTCGTATTGTTTTTAGTACAAAAAACCACACACTCTGCTTATGGCGTTTTGTTCTATGATTGGTATCTTCTCATTATATTTCTCAGAATGAAAACAGTACGCTGTAAGTTTGAATGGAAAAAATTGTCATATGAACTTAGCATTGTGAATTCACTGTGGTTGGAGTCAATTTTTTTTAATGAATGAAATCTCCATTATTCTATAATATTATTCGATAATTTTTGGTACATTAACTTATTCACACGAGTTTTTACAAGCTTTCATTTAGTTTCACCCGTCCCGATGTGTGAATTTGACCCACTCCTAGTTATCCGATTAACGTGAAATTTGGCAGGTGTTCATAGTTCCCGACGAGATTTGTGTTTATGGTCCGATTCGATTCAAAATTGGAATATGGGGGTTTTTAGAGGTCGAAGATGTCAAAATTCATAAAATCAAAATGGCAGCTCCAAGATGGCTGACGATCTCTGTGATTATCATCCGATTCTATTGAAAATTGGTACGTCGGGGTTTTCGGGGTCGGAAATTATGAATTTTTTGTCAACATTCATAAATTTATAATGACGGCTCCAAGATGGCGGACGAGTTTTGTAATTATGGTCCGATTCGTTTTGTACCAGTTATGTTGTTTTCGTTCCTTATTAGTAACATATCGATCTGTTGGGTCAGAATCCACTTTGATATTATCGAAGAATTTGTTAATCATTAGGTCATATAAAAATCATCAATGAATTCGTTCCTGGGGGAGGAGCAGTTTTCCTTTTACCCTCTTTGAACGTGCCAGTTTTTATTCGCATCAGAGGGAAAAAGGGATACGCTGTGAAATAAAAACAACTCCAACAAAACCAACTGCTAATAAAACCGAATCGACGTGTCAGATGAAAGTACATGTTAATGGCGAATGGAAACTGTGAATAACCGACTGCGTTTCATTATTTGTATTTCGGAGAAGTTTTAATTGTGTTATCAAACATACAAAGTAACTTCTGATTGTGAAAGCAAAGTTTTGATAAGGACTGATTAAGCAATTCATCATCTTTCTCTCATAATTCCAACGGACAGATGAAAATGCATTACGCTAGATTACGGAGAACTTTAGGAAAGTAACATACCCACAATAAAATTGAATATGGCTGTCCTGGAAATGATGTGTTGAGCGAAAATTTATCGTCCTGATTAAAACGGGAGGATCGCTGCTCTCCATTCTTGATATCATCTCAAAATATATACAAAAATTGGATGATATGATGAGTTAACTAGAGCCAACATAGAATGGTTTACAGGTGCCTCCAAAACGGAAGATGTAAATGGTAAATGCAGTACGGCCAGAATTTAACCTTAGCGTACACCCAGGAATGGTATGCCACAATATCCCTGGCAGAGGTTAATGCGATGGATTATGGAACTCTGTCAATAATTTCGCTATAGGAACTGCGAAAATAAATCCATAAAAATCATGTTATACAGATAAACAACACTGAAAGCCTTCAAGTCGACTCTAGTCAAGAATAGCATGGAAAATTGCGAAGATTTTTTAGCAGGCAGGTACAACAGAATTATTTTGGTATTGGTCCCTGAACATGAAGGCTGTGATGGAAATAAGGAAACCGATCCGCTGGCCGGAAATGCCAGTACTGACATGAAACAGTCACTCAAAGGCATTCATTCCAAAACATTCTAAAAGAGAACAGCAGCCCTGTTGAAACCGAATGTGAAGAACCTGAGGAGGACTACTGACAAGACACTGTAGATTGCGAAAGCATTTCAGCAAAATTGGACTTGCTGAGAGCGCAGAATACTAACAAAAATAACACATACAGATACAATTGACTAGAACGGAAAATATTCTACCGTCTAGATCACTGGCAGGTAAAGATCTGTACATTGTATCACCCAACGTCCTCATAAAGAATATAAAGGTAGGTATCAATTTTTTGCATATGTACGTATCGTATCACTGTATCGTTTCATGTTGATACGATACGCTGCAACGTAGTGTCAGTTTTTTTTCAGGGTGCAATTAAAGTGTATCAATTGCGCGAACGGGGATGATACGAACCAAGTCAGAGTAGCTTTAATTATTTAGTTCTTCCCGCATCGCAATGAGTACACCTTAGCAAGCAGCCGCGTACATTTTTATTCATTATTCTCTGCTGAAAAGAAAACGAAAACCCCCGCGTTGGTGGATGTCAAAGTTGAATGCAAGCAGAGAGCAATATATTTCTATGAAGTTTATTGTCTCGTCCTTATTCCACTCCATAATAATAATTATGCGAAAACTATGTTATCTACAACCACAGTAAAAACGCGACCACTACCGTACAAGAAAAATAAAATTCTATAGTTCAACCAATTTGAATTGCACAAGCTGTTTCTATACGGAGCAAATCAAAAACTCACTTCACTAACACGAGCGTATATGCGAGGTAACGGAACGAAAAATAATGTGTACTACTAGTAAACATTCTCTGTCGCCGAACGGAAGATCGAAAGAGCCAACAGTCGATGTGGGTTTGAGTGTTCTAGCTGTCTAGTTCTATACCAGATTCGCCTGAGCCAATCAAAATAGACCGCAAGCCAATGATAATGCTTGTAGGTGTGTCCATCCGTTGGAGGCCAAGAAATCTAATAAATAACGAGTTATATTTGTATTTGAAGAAGTCTGAATAAATAAAAGCCAGTGGCGTCTCGGGTCTGGGATCGAAATAGGTTTTATAATATCATATAGCACTGTTGTGTTTGTTGGGAAATATGGCTTTTTTTCGACCATAGGAAAATGAAATTATGATGATCCGATTGCCTATAAATACATACTTCCTCGCTTCTGGCATAATTTTTTCATTTGAACGTATTTTCAAAATATTCAAATATCTAAATAGAATTAGTTATCTCCGCCTCTGCTGCTCAAAGGATACCGCTCCAAGGCTGCGAAACTTGTTTTTTATGATTCTGCAATTGTAAATGGTTTTACTTTACCAGCTATATGTAGACGACGCGAATATGTAACGGCTTTATAAACATCCCGTCCACATGCGACCGTCTTCGTATTGTATCATTTCTTTGGTGTATCGACGAAAAACCGACAACTGGGCGATCACGTCCGTTGCGTTGTTCAAGTTCAAAAAAGTCTTTGCTGTCTTTGTTATGATAAACATGATATAAATATCGGTTTCATTTCGTTAAATCAAGTAGGTTTTACTGTCGGTAGGTATAGTTTTCCCAATATCAATTGCAGAAGCGGCGAAATCCTGTGAGCAGCAGTGGCGGATATAACTAATTTGATTTAGATATTTTAAGATTTTGAAAATACTTCATAAATAATGAAAAATGAAAAAAAATTAAAGACAAGCTTTTATTCATACAAATACATTAAGAAAGAAAAATAATTCATTTCATTGTTTGATGTAGGTTATTATTATATCCTAAAACGTATTTCGATCGCCACACAGCAATACCATAGACGCTACTGGTTTTTAATCTTTCAGAGCTATTAAAACACAAATATAACGCGTGATTTATGACCTCCCATCGTATAGACACACCTGCCAGCATTGATGTCCGACTTGAGTGGCCCAGACGAATCGGTTGTAGAATAGACAGCCGTCACTCAAGTCCACGTTGACTATCGGCTCTTTTGATCTACCGTTTGCCGACGGCGAATGTTTACAAGTAGTACAGATTATTTTTCGTTCCGTTTCTTCGCATATACGCTCGTGTTAGCGAAGTGAGTTTTAATTTGCTCCCTATAGAAACAGCTTCTGCAATTGATATTGGATGGACTATACATTTAACAATGGTACATTTAACAGATCGTCAAAGAATTGAAATTTTAATACTAAAAGGATGTGGTGACAGGTAATACCATAATATTATGAAATTTGAGTATGTTTTATTTGCGACATTATTTATAGGACACGAACACACGAAGAGGTATGTGAAATATTCAATAACAAGTATGAAGACAGAACTCCTATAGCACGCGGTACTGTATCTAAAATTATCCATAAATTTGAGGAAAGTGGACATGTACGAGAACTCCCAAAAAGTGGCCGTACTGCTATTCCAGAGCAAACAAAAACCGACATTTTTTTGTCGATGGTTGAAGAACCTCATAAGGCTACTAGAGTTGTTGCAACCGAAAATCAGTCAAACAACTGATCGTAAATATTTAAAAAAAGAAAAATGGCATCCCTATAAAGTACAAGTGGTACAGAAACTGAACGAAGACGTTCCAGATCGCAGAATGGAGTTCTGTGAAACAATGTTAAATAGATTGATTTGTTTGAAAATATTAACAGGATGTTCATAAAATCAGATGTGGAATCATCTGCGACTGAAAGATACACTTTAGTCACTATCTTCCATCGTTCAAGATAACCTCTTGTGGGGTATTCATGTTGAAAAGGGAAACATTCTCAATTGAATATTGAATAGAAAGATTTTTCTATTCAATATTCAATTGAGAATGTTTTCCTTTTCAACAATGTAAAATAGATTTTACACTAATCCTAATTTCTTTAATCAAATCATTTTTTCTGATGAGGCTACTTTCCAGTTAAATGGCACAGTCAATGAACAAAATTGCAGGTACTGGTCAGATGAAAATCCTCATTGGATGGTGGAGGTACATCGCAGTATCCACAAAAGATCAATGTGTGGGCAGGAATTATTAATAATACCATTATTGGACCTTATTTTTGGAATAGAACCATGACAGGTGAAGAATACTGGGCATTTTCAGAATTAAAATTAATTCCAGAATTAGCCAGACTGATGATATGAATCCTCATATCGTGAATAGATCAATTTGGATTCAGCCTCCTCATTATCTTCGAGGCTTTCGTGAGTTTCTCGACACTACATTTCCAAATCGTTGGATTGGAAGAAGAGGAGCTATCGAATGGCCAGAAAGATCTCCGGATTTGACACCTCTAGATATTTTTTGTGGGGTTATTTAAAAAGAAAAGTGTATGTGAATAGGCCACAGACTATTCAAGGACTGAAAGACAGAATTACAGAGGAGATAGCACTAATTTCTCCGTAAACGATTAGAAAAGTCTTGGATGAATTTTCATTCAGAATGGATTATTGTTTTCAAAGACAAGGAGGTCATTTTGAACATCTCCTTCAATTTTGTTTTGGGTATTGTTTTTTGTTTATACTGCAATCTTAACTACAAAATAAAAATGTTTTTCCTAATTTCTTAAAATTAATGGTCAATATTGGCCATCAACAGTTTGTATGCAGCATCGGCAATAAAAAACTGTAACAGAAAATTGTAAAATATACGAGTTGTCCCATTTAAAAATAAACATATTGTTCGTATATCTCAGAAACTGTACATTTGGCAACGTCGAAAATATAAAATTCAAAATCGCTGGTCCATCTGATATACATAACCAAAATTTTGTTATTGTATCTTACGGGGTGGGTGTCAAAGATATCTTCATGTTTTCATACTTTACGCGTGAAACTGTATATACTTAACAAGATCACGTTATAAAAGTTTTTGAAAGTTTTTTATTTTATTCATTATAATTTTTCGGAAATTTCTTTCTCTTCAAGAATCCCTCTTCCGATTTTTGCTATCGCTTATAGTTTTTGAGTTATTCTAAAAAAAACCTTTTTTCGTTAATAACAATCGCAATTTTCGTCAGCAAAAAAAACAAAAAAAAAATTTCTCAGAATTGCATCCCGAATCGGATGAGCTATTGCTCATATTTTTTGAAGGCTTGGAACTATTTTTCGCAGGAAACTCACTTCTCGACTAGTCCACATTGATACGATGATACGATACGCGAATTTGCAACAAATGGATACCGGTCTTTAGAAGCGCGGGGCTGTAAGGTCAACTCTCATCTTCAAGGGCAAGCCGCAATATATCTGAAAAGGTTTGTGTTTCCCCACAAATGAGATCATCTTCAATATTTCCCCTTGTTTTCTTTCCTCCAATTCATCTATTAAATGAATTTTCAACTCATTCTTTGTTCTTTATAGCAATCCCACATTCATTACAAGGATTGTACATTGATCTAATTCTCTAATTTTCTCCGGTGAATAAGCTATTTCCAGAAGAATGCCGTGAAATTAACCACAATACATGTGTGCAATAATTCATACAAATTATACGACTAGAAATTATGTTCCAGTGAATTTGTATCCATCTAACAGGAAAATCAATCATTTTGGTGCATTATAATGTGGATATTACCTATTGATGCACTGAATGAATCGACAAACGTAATTCGTTATAATTTGTTTATTACCAGGCATTATCAAATGATCGGTTAGAACTGATTGCAATGAAACCCACTGCATGGAATTTGTTTTCCACTTCAGTTGGACTCTATACACCCAGGCATTCAATGTTTGTGTCTGTTTCATGAAACAATTACTACCGCTATTGAATACAGTGTCGTGTCTGTGAAGAAAGGCATGAAATTTAGATGGCAATCCATGTTTGGAACCAAGCATTGATTTGTTTATTCATTTTCAATTAGGCTGAGGCAACTTTTTTGGCCAGACTGATAGGTCCATTGGAAAAGCAATGAACCCGTCAGTCTGGCAAAAAATGCGTGTATTATCAATTTTTTATACCTTCGCAAGCACTTCCAGTTCCAGAGGTGATGTTTAACCCATATTTATTATTATTGAATGTACAAATTATCAATAATGATAAAATCTGTGAAATTCTTTAAAAATATTGACATTATATGTCTCACTGAACTATGGGAAACAGCAAATTCTGTTAGTCAAATCTATCTTGAAGGTTTTATGTTAGTTATACTTGTAATGCAGAGGTAAAGGGTGGTATAGTAGGAATATGGACCAAATAAATAATAATTTGAAAAAACTAAAAACACTCTTTTATGGAAAACCAGACTAAAAAAATAGAAAATAAGAAAAACATTCATTTTATTCCAAAAAAAGCGTGGGGTGCATGGTATCGCCTGCCCTAGGTGTGTAATGTACTATATAATTATTGATACCATGCACCCCACGCTTTTTTTTCAAATAAAATAATTTGTTTTCTCATATTCAATTTTTTTAGTCTGGTTTTCTATAAAAGCGTGTTTTTAGTTTTTTCAAACTATTATTCATATCCTACTTTTAAGTGTGGTTTATTTATAAAAACTATTATTTTTATTATTTTTTTGCAAATTAAAAAATGGAATAATCTTATCAAATTAGGTAATCATAATATTCGACCCAAAAACCCTCACATACCAATTTTGAATAGAATCAGACCATAATCACAAAACTCGGCCACCATTTTAAAGCCGCCATCTTGAATTTTACAATTTTTACAAAACAATCCTAATATTCGACCCCAAAAACCCTCACATGCCAATTTTGAATAGAATCAGACCATAATCACAAAACTCGGCCTTGCCATCTTGAATTTTTCAATTTTCACAGAAAAATCATAATTATTCGACCCCAAAAACCCTCACATACCAATTTTGAATAGAATCAGACCATAATCACAAAACTCGGCCACCATTTTAAAGCCGCCATCTTGAATTTTACAATTTTTACAAAAGAATCATAATATTCGACCCCAAAAACCCTCACATACCAATTTTGAATAGAATCAGACCATAATCACAAAACTCGGCCGCCATTTTAAAGCCGCCATCTTGAATTTTCAATTTTACAAGAAGAATCATAAATATTTGACCCCAAAACCCTCACATGCCAATTTTGAATAGAATCAGACCATAATCACAAAACTCGGCCGCCATTTTACGCCATCTTGAATTTTTCAATTTTCACAAAGAATCATAATATTCGACCCTCAAAAACCCTCACATACCAATTTTGAATAGAATCAGACCATAATCACAAAACTCGGTCGCCATTTTGAAGCCGCCATCTTGAATTTTTTATTTTTACAAAAGAATCATAATATTCGACCCCAAAAACCCCCACATACCAATTTTGAATAGAATCAGATCATAATCACAAAACTCGGCCGCCATTTTGAAGCCGCCATCTCGAATTTTCCAATTTTTACAAAAAAATTATAATATTCGACCTCAGAAACCCCCACATACCAATTTTGAATAGAATCAGACCATAATCACAAAACTCGTCCACCATTTTGGAGCTGCCATCTTGAGTTTTCAATTTTGACAAAAGAATCATAATCTCCGACCACGAAAACCCCTCAAATATCAAATTTGAAGCGAATAGGACCATAATTACAAAACTCGGCCGCCATTTTGAAGCCGCCATCTTGAATTTTCCAATTTTCACAAAAGAATCATGATCTTCCTCCACAAAAACCCCCACATACCAATTTTGAATAGAATCAGACCATAATCACAAAACTCGTCCACCATTTTGGAGCCGCCATCTCGAATTTTTCAATTTTGACAAAAGAATCATAATCTCCGACCACGAAAACCCTCAAATACCAATTTTGACGCGAATCGGACCATAATCACAAAACTCGTACGCCATATTGGAGCCGCCATTTTGTTTTTTTTTTTCACACAAAAATTTCTTAATGCATTGTCACCGGAATTATGTACATCTGCCAAATTTCAAATCATTCGAGCATCTGGAAGTGGGTCAAAATCGCACCCGAAGGAGTCGGTTACAAGCTGGTGTTCTTCTTAAATTTCTGAAGGTTGTATGCCTCGGGGAACACCTCCCTAGGCAATGAGTTCCAAAGCCTCGCTGTTCGTTGGATGAACGAGTCTTTGGAAAGTGATGTTCTGCAGGTCTCCAAAGTGACCACGAAGGGGTGTGATGACTGAACTTGACGGGTTAATCTCGAAGAGACTGCCAAAGCAGGAACGATTGTTGATATTTCAGAAGAGCATCGCCCATGAAAATATCTATAAAATAGAGACAAACTTTTCTACGGTGTTCCAGACAAGTGAGCGAGTTTGTAAGCGAGGCATCACCGACGAGACGAATTGCCCTTTTTTGGACAGAATCCAATAGCCTTAGGATATGTTTAGGTGCCGCACTCCAAATATGGGAACAGTATTCCAGGACAGGTCGGATCTGTGCCTTATAGATCATAAGCAGCTGACTGGGGGTGAAATAGCTCTTAGCACGAAACAAAAAACCAAGTTTTTGGGATGCACTTTTGGCAATGGACCTCACGTGATTTTCCCAGGAAAGGTTATTGCTGATAGTAATACCAAGCATCGATATGGATGACTTCAGTGGTATGGTTACTCCTGACAAAGTTATGTTAGGCACAGTGAGATCGGCACATACAAGTGAAGCTAATATAAAGCGTGTAAAGAAGGGATTACATGTAATAATAATATCAACTCGTAACAATTTTGTATTGATAAGAAATCGGAATTCTGTTACTGCTCCCTTCAGGACAAATATGATAATTTCATTGTGCTAAATTGCTACCAATCGCCATCAGGTGATTTGGACATATTCCTAGCAAACCTTGATTGTATTTTAAATCGTATTCATAAACCGAATGCCTATATTGCTGTATGTGGCAATTTTAACGTAATATTGGTATTCGCTATAGTGATCATACTAAGTTGTTAAATGTTTTGTCTGCTTATAATGTCACTAATAATCTTGCCAAATGGCCAACTATGGTGACGAGAGACAGTGCTACAACTATAGATAATATTTTTGTATATTTCCACTTTTAGGTTTCTCTTCTTTCATCTATAATTCTTATTTATATTATTGACATGTTCCACACCCGTTTGGGTATGATGTATTGTACACATGGACGAATAAGGACTATCTATCTGCCTCCAATCCTGGCTTATCATGCTTATTTGACAACACTGTATCAGATCATCGGACTGTTCTTGTGGAAATCGACTGCGATGTAACTGATATTCCGAATTCTTACCGGGCGAGACATTTCACAAATAGTTCGATAAATGACTTTATACTGGAACTGGAATAAGTTGTACGGTATATTGGTTACGAATGTAGCTTTTACTTATTTTATAAACATTTTTACCTTTTACTTTAATGTACATTTTCCATTAATGACGAGATAATCTTCAAAAAGATATACTAAGTGGATAAATAATGATGTACAACAATCGTCTAAAAGCCTAAAAACCTACATGCCCTATCAAGGACTTTTCCTGAACTACGAGAATATTATAGAGACCAAAGAAAGGATCATATAAGCCTGCTAAAGGCAACACGAAAGAAACATTATCCGAATATAATTGAAATATCCGATAATCATACAAAAAGCGATTGGAAAGTAATAAATGATTTCACAAAAAACAAAAATATCAAAAAACAAAATAAATCATTGCTATCAGATGAAAATAGCCTACTAGAGAACTCCATAGATGTTCCTAATTTTTTCAATCTGTCTTTTAAAAATGCCCCATTTGATATAATTAAGAATATACCGTGTCGTTCTGCTATGAATTCTATTGATGAACCCTCAATCTCTTCGCAAACAATGTTTTTATTGTATCTTTAAACGCAAATGGAACTACTAAAAAATAAGTTGAAAAATATGGGTTCTTATGGCTTTTACGACATACCAGCATTTTTGCTAAAGAAGGTTGCCTTCTTTATATTATCTCTTCTGAACTGTCTTCTCAATCTTTCGTTTTCAAAAGGTAATTTTCCCGATTGCCTAAAGACTGGCAGGGTCGTTCCAATTCTGAAAAATTGTCATCCAAAACAGGTTAGTAATTATCGTCCCATAACTATTCCCTCCATATTTTCAAAAATATTTGAATATGGGTATTTAGAAAGACTGAATCTTCACTTAAAGCAGAATCATATAATAATCGATAACCAGCATGGATTTCCAGCAAACAAATCATGAAAACCTGACTAATCTGGTTGATGCAGGCGAGTGCCCTGTTGGGATCTTCTGTGATCTTAGCAGGGCGTCGACTGCGTAAACCATAATATCCTACCAAAAAACTAATTAAAATTGGTATTCAGGGACTTGCTTTGGAATGGATAAGGGCATATCTGTACGCACCTCGCCAGAACGTTAGTCTTCCAAGGGTGGCTGAGCGATCAGTGACTACCTGTAACTCGGATTATCTTGACATTCGGTGTAGGTGTCCCTCAAGGGTCAGTAGTGGGCCCAATATTGTTTTTAATATACGTAAATGACATCGTTAGAGCGAGCCCATCTATACATTTCACGTTGTATGCGGACGTCCGTACTCGTCTCTGAAAAATCTAACTATTCCTTGGAAAAAAGTTGTAATGAATTCTTTCTAGTATGTATAACTGGTTCTGCATGAACTCACTACACCTAAATGCAGAAAAAACTCAGTCAATGCATTTTCATGGAAGCCAAAAACAAGTGTTGACCATTCATGTAAATATTAATAATAAAGTTTTGGAAAATGTACCATGTGTAAGGTAACCAGGCCCGAACAGAGTAACGTATTGAGGTAAAATAATTTCAGCACCATTTTTTTTTTCAATTCATAGATTGATTTACATCCGGGTGGTGTGAAGTAATTAATCCAAAAAACACATTAGATTTTTTTTTGTCTACCAAGCACTGTTTTGTTCTTCTTTTTCTTTTTTGGTCTTCCTGATCGAAAACTTTGGGACTAGGACAGTGCTCATCAGACTTTGCACAATAATTCTGATAAGTTTTCTTGGCATACTTTGACATAAATGTGACGAATGTAGGTTCTCATCAAACTGATCATTATCAGATCTATATTCTGGTTGACAAGGAAGCTTATTTCAGGGTTATTTCTGATTTCGAATTCTTTGATTCCATGTCGTCACAAAATTCACTTGTCAAGTCAATCACTTCCATTCTTGTCACTAGATATCTAGTTTCAAAGTAACTTCATCAATGAATATTGACTAGACATATCGATTTTCAATAATTTGTAATCCACAATAATCCAGGATGGATTTTTAATATGTTTGTCCTCTAAACTTATATAATGTCTGATGTATAGTATATCCATTCTTAATTGGATGAGGATTGGGCTTTATCATCCACCCCTGATAATACATGCTGACCATAGGCGGAGACATGTTTTTTCACTTCGAATGTAACTTTGCCTATTTTTGTTTGAAAACAAATTTCAGTAAACTATCTGAAAAAGGAGATTATTAAAGGATTTAGGAGGAATTTCCACCAATAACATTTTTTGGTAGGTCTATTGGGTGATAATAAAAAACGGTCTGAAAGTTAATAATAATTATATTTTTTTGTATTCAAGCAAAAATATTGTAACCGTTTTTTGATGTCACCCTGGTTGAGTGGAATCCCCTTTTCTATGAATTGTGTAAACTTCCCAATGTAAGTGAAACATTTGCTTGAGTTGAAAAACAAAATGTGGTTCTTTTGCAACCCAACGCATTTGTGATTTCCACATCTGAGAAACATTTTTCTGAATAAAAATTTCATTTATCACAGAAAATCGAATTGTAGAAATAATTTCCTCAAATCAATGAGAATTCATTGGATACGTTTTCTTAGTTTCATTTATGAGAATATTATATTTTCCTCTTTGCCCTGATTGTTACTCATGTTCATGTTAATCACTGATTTGGAATAAGTTCGGATTCATCAAAAAATGGCTTCGATAAACACTGCGCAGTTACTTTTTGCGTAAAGAAAACTGGGTTTTTCCACTTCGTCGATGTACCATTCCTTCTTCAAATTCAACAAATAATAATCAATTAAATTAATCTAAGCAAGTATTCTGACTTTTTGTTTGATATTGATCTCCAAACTTTCTAGAAGGTCGAGTTTACAAGCTTTATTTTTTATATATATTTCAAACTTGTTGACAAAATCTACCTGCTATTTTGAACCTATGTGGCCCATTAAATAATATGTGATCAGTATTAACACTTTCATTGGTTGTTGTACAAATTTAAAGCAGATTTGCTCGAGCCAAAAATGGATGGTACTTTCGACTACTGCAAAAAAAAACTTGCAGTTGTTTACCTCTGCCCAAACACACCACACCGCTGTTCTACTAATAGATTCTATTATCTATACCCCAAACCCGGTGAAGTATAATCTGTAGTGGTTTACGGTAATTTATGCTATAAGTGGTCCACTCAATTTGGTCTACTATATACCTACTTCATACGGGGAATGATATTTATTTATTTTTCCGGTTTCCTTCATAATTCAACATTGTATTATATACGATTTTAAACGAACCCTATATTTGAGAGATGAATTGTTCACTGAGAATGGATATACTATAATAGAGATACTTTTTATGGCTTCTTTTACACTTGACGAGTAAGTTACGTAACCTAATTTTTTCATAATTTCTAATTAAAATCAAATTTTCTATTTCAAATTTTTACAATGGATATTTACTTTCAGGTTAGCACTGATGATGACTTAACAGTCAAAGGCGCTTTTCTACAACTTAATGAATAAATTTTCCGCACGTAATACAATTTTTTTTCTTCGATTATTTATATTTATCTACTAATCGTTGCTAATGAAAACGTGTTCTGATACAACTTGAACTCTCATCATTGTTCGTTCTCTTTTGAATATACATTGGATGGCCCTGGCAAAATCGATAGAGTCCCAATTCATAGAAAGACCAATAGAGAATGGAATGGAAAACCACATTTGACTTATATGAATCAGGGAACATCAAACTGGACAGATTTCAGGTCGGATCATCTATATACCTATCCGGTGACCGAGATTTTTCAGAGGGCTAGCTGCTAGCCGAGCCGTTGGCTGTCTGTCCGCTTTCAGTTCAATTAAAACCGTTGCAGGATAGAAGCAGCACTCTGGGACGACAACTTCGTACAAAGATATTACACGTAGTCATGTTTACTTCCATTGAATGTATTTACAGTACGTTTATTGTGTTTCGGATAGATTCCGGAAGCGGAAAAATGTTTGTGGATTCAATTCGGTGGAACGTCTGTTCGAATTAGAGTTATTGCGGGTTATTGAGAATCACAAGTTGATTTTTTGTTCATGCAATTTTTCTCGATTCGTTGACTTCAGATTATGGCATCAACAAAAGCATGAATATAATGCTTAGCAACCTTCTTCGGCTTCGCAAGATATTCGGGATTAGTGAAATGCTTTTGTATCAATTTTTCTACTAGCTGACTCGACAAACGTCCTGTCCAAATTTCTATATAGCCTGAATTTTTTTCTGAGAACTCGTCCGCGTAGAATTTTCTTTTTTTAATATGTTTTTCTTTGTGTTGTTCCATCTAGGTTTTGCTTTTGACTCTGCTTGCTTCCTGTTATCCTGTTTTCCCGTTTTCCCGTTATTTCCTTATCCTTACCCCGTTTTCAAGTCATCCCGTTATTGAGTGTTGAAATAAAATAAAAAAAGATTTTTGTGTGAACACACCCGGGGATTGGACCCGGACCCTTGGAGTTACAAATATTCCTTTTGTTGGATAAATATCTCGAATTTTCCAATTTCCAGGCAACTTTACAATTTTTTCCGCATCAACTGTCCTGGGGCTATTACAAACATTGAAAAAATGCCAAATTTCAATAAAGAGTTGAATATAATTAAACAAATTGCTATTAATAACGGTTATAGTCCAAATCTTATGGATAATATTCTTTCAAGAAAACTTTATAAAAAAGATATAATAGAAGTGTTTCCTACTATATAAAAAAAACAAAATTTCAAAGTTATTACATATTTAGGCCATCCTACCGAAAAAACTTCTACTTTTTTACGTAAAAATAACATCAATTTCGCATATAAAACAGATAATAATTTAAATTAATTGAGAACAATAAAGGTAAAACTGAGAAATCTGATGAATCTGGAGCATGTAAATCAACTTGTGACTTTTGTGCAAGTTTTTACATAGGCCAAACGAGCAGAACATTCAAAAAACGATCATCAGAACATAGGAACTGTTTCGTCAATGGAAAAACAAATTCAACTTTTGCTACTCACCTCTTGACTAAAAAATATTGTTCTTCTAAGTTTATAAACTCGACCTTCTAGAAAGTCTGGAAATTGATAAATGCAAGAAGTCTCAATTTTTGCACCAGATTAACCTAAATAATTCTCGTTTGTTGAATTTGTTTTACTGAATATTAAACAGGTAATGGATAGATAGATAGATAGATAGATAGATAGATAGATAGATAGATGGAAATATTTTATTTTTGCTAGATATTATGTAGATTAGACAAGTCATAGTTGCATAGGTTCATACATACATAAAAAATATACTCTGAGTCTAGATAAAATGTGATTAAAAAACTTTTCACAATAAAAATAATCAAATCAACACAACGTCATAAAAACAATATAAAATAACCAAGTCTAGATAAAATGATTAAAAAACTTTTCACAATAAAAATAATCAAATCAACACAACGTCATAAAAAACAATATAAAATAACCAAGTCTAGATAAAATGTGATTAAAAGACATTTCACAATAAAAATAATTAAATCAACACATCGCCATTTACAAAAAATTTATAAATATAAAAACGAATTTGAAAACACTGTACCAACCAAGAACATTTAAAAAAAATTTTAAATAAACACATCGCCATTCTACAAAAAATTTAAACTTCAAGTGTAAATTCATCTTCCGTGTAAAAACATTTTTCTGATAAAAAAAGTTCCTTCTTTTTTTTGACGGTATGAGGTGACCAGGTCTTCATATCATTTGGCAGTACGTTATAAATGCGAATACCAACAAATTTAGGAGATAAAAACCTACTTCTTCATGGAACAATCACAGCCAAAAGTTCCAAAATGGCGGCTGAGCGCCATCTTAAATATTTTTTTTAAATAGAACAACCCGTATATCATCTGCTCATAATTCTCAACAGTTTTCTCCCATACGCTTTACTGGTAAATTCAATTGTTTTCGAAATATCAACGTTTGAAAAGTGACATTTTGGTCATTTCAAACCCAATCAAGTTTGCACTGAAAAAAATCGTTGTGGTAACATCTTGTTTACTGTCAAACTGAACTGCTAACTGTCAGATAGTCCATTGAGCGCCCAAATCCTTATATAAAAAGTGTGATCATGGCTCGTAGTTTAGACGATAAATTTGAAGCAGTTTTGATATTTGGAGAAGCTGGAAGAAGTTATCATCTAGCAGTCCGTATGTTTAATGATAGATTTCCCGAGAATTCTATTTCGATGTCATATTTGCGCAAACTTTTTAATAAGCTCCAAGCAACTGGTACGCTAAAAGATGCTCCAAGATCAAGAAGACCGACTCTTTCAGAAGAAAAAAAGGTAGAAATTGTTGCTGAAATGGTAATCAATCCGACTCAGTCGACGTCCGCTGTTGCTGAATCCCGTAGAGTAAGTTCAAAAAGTGTCCAAAGAGTCCTAAACAAAGAAAAAATTCATCCCTATAAAATGAAAATCCAAACTTTCCTGGGCGATGGATAGGTCGCAGGGAAAGTAAAGAATGGCCACCAAGATCTCCGGATCTTACACCTCTAGATTTTTTCCATTGAAGGTATCTGAAGTCAAAAATCTACGCCACTGAATTCCAAACAATAGAAGAGTTGGAACGCAGAGTAATAGATACATGTGAAAAAATAGATGAACAGGGTTTCATCAACGTGAGAGAAGCTATTTATAATAGGGCACTTTATTGTCAAGATTTAGGAGGGGGCCACATTGAACACTTGATGGAATAATTGTTGGGGTTAAATAAAAGTGTTATTCAAAAATAAATTATAATTTTTTAGCTAACTAATTTGTTTTGATTGTGAATTTATAGAACACATTCGTAGGCTTCGAGATTTTCTGGTAATCGGTACTGTTTATCCTTAATAAACTCTCTTTACGCCTCAAATTAGTCGAATTCATTAAGAGATTTAACTACAAATTAATAATAACGTTTAGTTAGCAAAATGTTTTACCGGAAGTGACCAAAATCCATACCATAATGTCACTTTTCAAACGTTAATATTTCGAGAACAATTGAATTTAGGAGTGAAGTGCATTGGAGAAAACTCTTGAGAATTATGAGCAGATTTCGAAAATAGAATCAGATACGGGGTGTTCTATTTACAAAATTTATTGAAGATGGCGCTCAGCAGCCATTTTGAAACTTTTAGGTGTGATTTTTCCATGAAAAAGTAGATTTGTATCTCCTATATAACCCCTCCGACTTTCGTTGCGATATACCAGGTGGTTCAAAAATTAGTAGGAGGGGAACGGACTTTAGACGAGCACTGTATAATCCAAATTGAATATCAATCTCAGCAGTGCTTTTTGGTTTATGAAAATCCTGTCTGATCCAGTAGCTAGTCCCCAAGACAGCAATATCATGATATATAATCAAGTGAAATTTAACATCATAAACTGATATCAGTGATTTTATATCTAACTTACACTTGAGAGATTTTATCAAGTAGTATGATTGATTCATTTTCTCACATGTAAAATCGATATGTTCCTGCCATGTGAAGAATGAGTCAATCATTGTTCCCACGAATTTTGTCGAACTGGCCAATTCTAAAGATCTGTTTTGGAAACTAAAATTGAGGTTATGTAGACTTCTAGATGAATTCGCGAATTTCATGCATAGTGTTTTGTTTAGGTTCTCAATGAGTCTGTTTTTGTTACACCAGTCATTAAGTTCAATTAGAACTGTATTCGCCAATCTCCGTTCTACTTAGTATCATTCCCTAATCGATAATATCATCAATATCCTTAATTAGATTCATATACCTGCTATTACCTGCCTTGACCTACCAGTGTTCACCTGAAGACGATTGCAGATACAAGCATTCGAAACGTTGTGAAATCCTTCCAGATTCATTAAGTCGATGGACGTCCGAAACGAGAGTTATCAAGATACCACATCGTCTACAACCTTCAAACAAACGATGAAAAACCATATTTGCTATTGAAATTCATTTGGATACCCGTTTACATTAGTCTCTGAGATAAAACAGTATACTGCACTGATTTTTGAGGGTGGAAATATTATCTTTTTCTTTTCATATGAATTCTATAAATTTGTTTTAATATGAACCAGGAACTAAAATATAATTTTAAAGGTTCAGAGTTTTATTGTGCGATTTGGAGAATGTGAGTTTATCTACAGAAATTGGTAGAGAATAAGTTGGGTGAAGTATTTTTAACTGTACTGGCGTCCAAATTTCAACTTTACAAAACCAACTTCATTTTCTAGGAAATATAAATTTTTGGAAATTCTAATCACGTTACATTAGCCACTTGCACCTTGTTAGGAAGATTTTTTTTTATAACTTGGAAAAATAAATAAGAAAAGGTTATAGTATTATCAACATGACAAGTAGGTAGATTGCTTATCTTGACGCATATTTCTTCCGTAACATTACCAAATCTTGAGTCCGGTTAGGATATCTGAAAATTTCATCGAATCTGCGAAACACTTTTTACCGTACTATTCGATTAATATTATATCGCGCTGACATACTGTGTATGGAACTGATATTTCTTTGTCATCAATATAACTACTACAATATCGTTCGATACGTTCTCATATCAGGATCGTTTCGCTGGAAACCGGCGCATTCGCTAAATTTTATTAACAATTCTACAGTATGGTGAATACGCCGATTAAATCTAAGTTTCGCCTCCAAAAGAAAACTGCTCCAAGGAAGGCAGACTGTTTTATTTTTTTCGTTTTATATGGCCCAGTTCTCCGAGTTTATGTATTCTGCGAACTCAATAAAACTTTACAGTTATCGATATAGATTATGCAAAAATGCGAATCGTCGGATAAATGGGAAAAGAAAATAAAATTGAAATTTCGCACTGTGCCGCATGATACTTCAGGTTGGGTATAATACATAGAGATGTATTCTGGGAAGTGAAAATATTATTTTAGGCGTTACGTTCTCACAGATATATATCGTAGTGGATTTAATTTTCATTCTCCCTTCGATACACTAGCTGGAGTGTGGATTCCTTCTATTTATTCTAAAGGTGATGAAAGGCTGCGGCAGTCAAATATCTGAGCTCGGGGTTTGAGTTATAAATTTTTGACGTTGCTCTATTTTCAATCAGAAAAATGGTAAGAGAGCAGTTTGGAAATCTTCGGTAAATTAAAATATGTTTACCTCACCGAAAATATGTCAACATAATAAGCGTTTTTCATAGCATTTTTGTTTTTCCTAGTTTGATTCTACGGATTTATATGATAATAGTTGTGCCTTAGTAAGGTACAACGCTCCTTTTATGAGTTTTCGGTGATTATAATAAGAATTATTTGTGTAGTCGATAAATTCAAGTTTTGTTCACTATAGTTTTCCCTTGTAGTGACGTTATAGTGCACGATTTTCAACTCTGCTCAGGTACCTTGTATCAAAAAAAAAAGTTGCTAAGAGCACAGACACATCTGCCAATATGATAATCCTGCATTGAACAACATTTCTGTATAGTACGTAACCTGTTTTACATCGGGTCAATTAACATGAAAAACAGTTAGTATGTTCATTCAAAATAAAATTACATAAACAAAACCATAGAAATATAGAACACAAAATTTAAAAAAAAATTACCCCAGGAAAGAATCAAGATTTGGAGAAAAAAATCTACTCCTATCCCAACGTAACCCAATTTTTCAACGATACTGGGTGATGCAATTTTAAAACAGTTAATGTCGTACCCATACACCAATAAAGACATATATAGTACTGAGGGCAGTTCCTCCACCAACAAACGACCTATCGTTAAATAATAAGGAAAAAACTTCATTCAAATATATACAGAGCTGTAGTATCTTTTATTTGGAAAAAAAGTAAGGGATGAACAATTGAAAATATTTCTGATTTATGAATTTTCTGTATCGTTCCAACATCGTTCATTTGTTAATCCCTATTTTTCACCGACACCCCAAAGGTTGATTTTTCCTCAATCCATTTTATGAACGGTGTTTTCCTAACTGACTAATGATATTTGATTACGCTTAATTACTGCAAATTTACGAATGTGTATTAATGAGTTTGGCCGTGGCTATAATTCCGTTGATCGGAAACCGTGAAAACTTTATTTACTATTAAGATACTAATCTTTTGGTACAAATTACGAAAATGAAAGGAAAAAATAATAATTGTTGGATAATAAATTACGAATGAAGTTCATACTACTCCCAGACCCTAGAGAGAAGTTTATCATTCGTCGAGTCTTGTCTTCTCAATTATTCCATTCATCATATTATACGGTACAAATAATATGCCGTTTGGAATCACTCGCTATTTTAAGTGAGCTCATAAAATTAAATTTCAGTCAAAATTGTGGAAATTTTTCAAGACTAATGGAATGCTGCAGTAATTTTAATTGATTTACATTTCGTATCAATATTATTCAGTAGAGCCTGGGAAGTATTCATATACTTGCGAACGAAGATATTGACTGATTGAAGTCGGTATGATTCTCACAACTAATTCAATTTTAATTAATTTCCTTTTCGAAAAAAACATCTGTTAGAAATTCTCTGGACTCTTACTTGCAGCGTTTTTTCTATGGAAATGGTTTTGGTGTTCTCATGTTGCCTAGTTCTTCATGTTTGGGAAGTGCCGTGAAAGGAGCTAAATGTCTATCATGTTCTTAAATTCGGCTGGTCACTCACTTGTTGGTTCGTCCTATGTATGTCTCAGGACATTTGTAGCATGGCATATCTTTCGGCACTCATTGGCTATAGTATCTGTAAGAGATGTAAAGGAATCAATAATTTGATAGAATGGGATGGCGACCGTTGAATTAATTTGAGCTGTTGAAATTGGCAGAAGTTCGGTCAGTGTTTTGAAGAGAACCAAAGATTTGAAATAGTCGACGTTTCGAAGCTTTTATTGCTTCATCTTCAGGACTCTGAAGTAAAAATAAACCAAACATATTAACATAAACACTGACCGAAATCCTGCCAATTTCAACATCTCAAAGAAATCAATAATTTCATTATTGGCTGGAAATATATTTGACATTTTTATAGAGGTACAATATCAAAGACGACACGTTGAAAAATGAAATGGCGTCGATGGATAATTATCTCAACTGAGTTTTGAATACGTATTGCCGGTCGTTAGTAAAACAGACATATTGCAATCCCTTTTGCGAAATTTTCGAATTGTATAGAACAATATATTTTTTTAGCTAGATGCATGTCGATGTCAGGACACATATTGAATAATGAAAAAGTTTGGGGCACTCTAATATCCGGAGTGACAGGTTACATAGGCTAAACCAAATCGATCCGAGTTCGTATTGCTCGAAACTATATGTGAACTATATCTCTGGAACGACTGTTCCAGCAATTAGTGGCACATATGTCCCCGAGGCGTTCGAATCAATATTCTATTCTGTTCCTGTTGGTTTCGTTACATCCTTGAGAGTTCGTTCTGACATCCCGACTGATGAGACGATCCTTCGGTAAACTATGAATAAAGTATCTGTTGAACAACGATGCTGGACGATACCGTCCAGACGAGAGGATCTCCATCGTAGAGAGGGTCTCGATCGAGGCGAGATATAGAAATTAATCGATTTTCTAATTTAATTTCTCGAGAATATATATATATATATATATATATATATATATATATATATATATATATATATATATATATATAATATATATATAAAACCCCGAAATGTAGAAAGTTGAATTACACATGTTATCACATAACACAAGTGTGATTCATTTATAAAAGTCAAATCCACGAACCAAACTACCCAAGAAAAACCAGCCAAAAATATACTCTTAGGTTCAAGAAATTTCAAATCATCAACATATTTATTTATATATATATATATATATATATATATATATATATATATATAGTATATACTGATGAGGGCCGAGAGCCCGAAACTCCTGTCTACGGTTAACACTTCTCTTTGAGGGCCATTAAATTTGTCCCATTATATATATATATATATATATACAAGCTGATTCTATTTGGGGTTGCAGTCAGGTATAGGGCTGATTAGGAAAACTCTTTGGTATCCGTCAAGCTTTCGGCAATCTTTATTGCCTTCCTCAGGACGACTACAATGGTATGGATTACATTATGATATTATATTTTGTTTGTCTACTTACTAACGTGAGATTGATGTGACATTAGCACATTAAATGAACAGAAATTCATGAAAGATGAAATAAATTTTGACAATGACAACTTCTTTTTCAATCAATTCAAAATCAAGGCGGAAAATTTTGATCACAGGGCGATATATCTTTTCTTCTATTCATTTCTAGCAAATAAGTATAGATTTGCGTAAGATTGTTTGAATCAGTTCTTTTATTCATTGATTCCTTATCATTTTTTATGTGAACCATCTCTAGAAATATTCTTTTGTTTTCATTGGTCTCGTTATCTAGGATTTCTGTATTACCATAGTCCATCCGATGATCTCTTTTATTCACATGTTCAGAAAGAGCACATGAATTAACATTACGTTTACAGTCGCTCTTATGGGATATGATACGACTATTAAGGTTTCTTGATGTTTGACCGACATATGTTTTAGAACAGTCTCTACACGGTATTCTATAAACAACATTAGATTTTTGTCTATTTTGAAGCGAACTGTTCACTTTTGTGTGTAATTTTGATATGGTTTTAACATTTTTCTTTGCGATTTTGATATTTTCATTTTTTAATACATTTGTTAGTTTTGGAGTGAGTTCGTGGATATGGGGAAGAGATCTAAATATAGATGTTCCCAGTTCTTCTGGATTTTTTTCGGATATTGAAGGGATTAAAGAGTTTCTTTGGTTAAAAAGTAATTTATTGATGAGATTTTTTGGATAGGAATTTTCTAGTAATATTTTCTGAAATTCGATTCTCTTGGATTATTCCCAATGGATTGAAGGATTTCCTTTCTCTAATTTGGGATATTTTGTAGTTCAATCAATCTACAATATACTGAGGTATCAATCGAAAATCATCACTGTTATCGTAACGATGATCAAATTGATTCAACTTATAGGCACTGACATATAAATTACCAGAAATTTAATTGAACATCATACCCTACGAAATTGAAAAACATTCTCATTTTTTTTTCATACAGAATAGACCTTATTGAAAAGGGAGACATTCTCAATTGAATATTGAATAGAAATATTTTTCTGTGAATTGAAAAATCCAGTATGAAAATTAAGATATAGCATTTGTATGTTTTGTATGATTTCATGAACATCCTATTCATATTTTCGGACAAATCAATAGACCTTTCATTTTTCCGAATACATGTAACTGCTTCTTGATCAGCTTCTTCAGGGAATGTAGGAACATTTTTTTACAAGTTATAACTTGGAACAAACAAACCTAGATCACGTTACTTCTATTGAAAATTTGGGAGTTATACAAAACACACAAATGCTATAACTACTGAAGCCTCGTACTAGCGAGGTTTCTATGATATCATCATATCATTTAAGTAGCACAGTATTATTAGAAAAAGTCCAGTGCTTACAAGTTACATTACACAATCGTAAACCAGGACTACTAAGAAGTGACTCATACTTTATTTTCAAATTACTGCAGGGATTCATAGAAAGCCAAGATATCTATTAGATCTCGTAAAATTTTCAGTAGCCATTAGAATATTGAGAAATCACATCTTTTTTTATGACGTTCCACTCAACAAACTACGGTAATCACTCACCAATAGATAGACCATCGAAGAAAATAAATGAGTTAAATTTGTAAATGTTCGATTTTACTTTAAGGCAATTTCAAGCTATAATTAAAAAAAAAGTGATTTGTAATCACCAGGTGTTAAAGTTCCACTTCTCGTTATATATTTACAACATTTGAACATTACGAACTGTATACTTCCGTGATTTTCTTAGTTTAGTTCACAGTTGACTATTAAATATGCATTATTGATACCTGAAAGTGATTTGTACTGGGTAATTGGAAATAGAAAATTAACTACATTTGTTTTTTTATAAAATTTCCTCAGACATGTTACTGAAAAATGGGGTTATTCCATCAAAAAATAAATATATTACCGCTGTAGGGAAAGAAAGATTGTAATAATGAAAGCACTATCTAACTGAAAACCAATTGATATCGAATGGATCGCTCAATATTGATTTCATACCAAAAGGAACTGGAGGTTCATAATAATTCTGCAAACTCAATTAAGCTTATGATATTGTCGAAATTGGTTGGAAAAAACTTCATAACAACCCAGCGCTGATGAAAACAGGTCCTCCTTTGATCGTGACAGACTGGGCTATTCGATAAAACCGCGAATTGTGTGTGTTGGTGAAAGAAAAGAGAATGAAACGTGATGGCCAAGCTGTAACGAATCATTCTCTAGTGGCCAATGTTGCTTGCGATCAAAAACTCGTCGCCAGCTCAATTTTCTCTTCACTTTCAAACAACTTTCTTTCAATCTCCAAGTTTGAAAAGATTCTGTACCCTCGACAGTTTTAACATACGACGTTCAGATGATTCCCTCCATATTATATCCAGTCACCTGGGGAGAAGGATGAATACAATTTGAATCATTCTTTATCGATTGTTGTATTTGAAAGGCTGCCCAATACCCCAGTCAATGAACGTTTGAACTTATGCATCTGTCATTTCGTAGTTGAATTCAAGTGAAAGTAAACAGGGGATTTTATCTTTCCGATGTGTCTAGGACTGTCGAGAAATTAAATGATTTAATTGGAAATAGGAATACCGTTGTAATATCCCTGATCTGAAATATTCTGATTTTCACTCGAGTTGATCGGTAGGCTCCTCAAAATGAAATGTGCTCATTGTTTGAGGTTATTGGTGATCGCCTGAGTTGTTATAGCCTCTGAGCAGAATATACAAGTTGTAAAATTTTCTGGAAAAAAACTTCATTTCAAAGATAATCTAGGTTACTGACGTAATTTTCCACTATCTCAGAAGGAAAATGCATTGATTTTCAAACTTAAAATTCAATACATAAATCATTGAAACATGTGAATTGCCAATGTCAACAGTTTATCCAGCAATGGGAACTCTCCTTCAGACGATAATTAATTTTAAGAAATATCTTCAAAACGTCGCATTTCAAACTTATCATTTGAACCTTTTTCCCAAAAAACATTTTTTCAAATACTTAAAAAAGAAAAGGGAATAATTGTTTTTTGATACTTTGTCGTTTGTTTTCTACAATGATCAACAATCATACTTATGACCATTGAATAAATTGAAATTTGACATATCAAGCAGTGGCTAGTGGCTCAATTGCCTGAACCGGCTATCTGAGACAAGAGGCGTATCAACTGAGTTTTAGCTGTGGTAAGAAAAGTGATAACAATTGGCAGCAACGTGACGAGAGAACAGTGACGTTAGCTACCAATTATTATTACATATAAAAATATTATACAGGGCGAAAATACTTATCTATATCATATCAATTGAACCCAAAGTGAAAAACTATAACAACAATTTGTATTTAGCAATTATCATTATATTACAATTGGCGCCCACCGCGGTGCAAAAAGTATATTTATAAGAATAATAATAATAACAACAGAATTCAATTATAAAAATTCATTTTATAACAATTATCTTTTTATAACAATTCATATATATATATATATATATATATATATATATATATATGGATGACAAATGTGAAAAATCTTCTGTGAATTCTTCTCACACAAAAACGAACATCACCTCAAGATGCATGGAGTTGATGTGAGAATCTTGAATATTGAAATAAATTGCTTCTCATTTGAAACCAGATGAAGTTTTACTCAAGGTTTCTCAATTATCTCACAATTCCACAATCAAAGAATCAGAACACGGAAGTGCCAGAAAGAAACAGCAATCCGGAATATACCGTTATATTTGCCAAAACATTGAGTTAAAGTTACATCAAGAACTAATTTCTACGATTTATATCGTTTGCAACTGTTCCCGAAGTCTGCTCCCCGCTGATTCCAGAACAGAATTTCAATTCGAGCCGTTTCAAGTCATTTCAAATGTCTTTAATTATATTTGCAATTAAATATAATGACGACGAGGAAATCAAAGCTGTAAAAGCAGTGTGGCAATTGCTGTACGGGGGTTTTGCAATAATTTTGCTCTTCAAGTGGTAAAATTCTGCATGAACATGAAAACATGGGTCGGCATGGATATATTATTCCAATATTTCGTAGGGTGTAGCAGCCATATCCCAATACCCAATATAATAAACTTGGTTTCTATGTGACGAATGTTTTCAGTAACTGCTGTGCATATGTTTAATTATCAATTGTTAGTAGGCCAATTAAATGAGGATGAATCAAAAGTATATCACAAAAAGAAAACTATCTCATTATTGATTTTCGAGAAACTATCTCTGATAAAAGTTGGTTCTTGTCAAAAAACAGGATATCATCTTACGTTTTTGGTTTGAAAAAAACATTTTTCCGAAAACCCCACAAGAAAATTGGGGTACCTTACCCCTAATTAAGAAAAACTTCAAAAATATCTTATCATTTGAAGGACCATCCTCTTTTCAAATCACATAAATAATCGAAACTGAAAAGGGAAACATTCTCAATTGAATATTCTGTGAATTTAAAAAATCCACGATAGAAATGAAGTGAGTTTATGAACATTCTGTTCATATTTTCCAACAAATTAATCAAAACTCTTCTTCATTTTTCATTCATTTATTTTGACTGACACTAACAATTCGTGAATTATAGCATGGATATAAACATAAATCTAGCATCAATCCTGATTGAACAAATCATTCAATCAATATTTTTTTCAATTTTTTTTTATTGATGCGGCCGATACTTGATTAAAATCACTTCACTAAATGATTTTAACTAAATTGGGTTTACAAGACCACGACACGTGTTTCGTTAGACAATAGCTTCCTCAGATGGAGATGATTCCAACTCAACAATCACGATGTATCATGTTGAATAATCAAGGCAGGTAGTAGTAGGTATATAAATCTAATTGAGAATATTGAGGATATTGAACATAATCCAATAGGTAATTAATGAGTCGGAGACTAAGTATAAAGGGGATTGTATCTAATACCTGTTAAATCTTCAGTAAAACAAATTCAACAAAGGAGAATTATTTAAGTTGATCTGGTCATCAAGCAAATATCGCGACTTTTTGCATCTATTCATGGTACTTATTTCTTTGCATATACTCATGGTACTTATTTCTTTGAAATGTGGAGGCAATGCATTAAATATTTTCATACAATTATAGTACGGACCTTTCTCATATAAACTTGTTTTATGCCGTGGGACTCACCTCCTCTGGTTTTCATATTGCAGGTATGGTGATTGTTTGCAGGAAAAGTTTGCAAATGTTTCCTAGCAAAAATTGCAATGTTACATATGTAGGCACAATAAACAGTCATAATTCCTAATTCGAAAAAAAATGTTCTGCAAGAGGTGTCAGTTTTTAGGTTAAGTATAGTTCTTATAATTTTTTCTGATAGATGAATATATCCTTAGATACTGCTGACGTTGTAATCAATCATAGAATGTACGTAAGCAAAATAAATCATTTCAATATGGTGAATACTTATATGATTCCTGAGGTATCTTATAACACAACAATAATTTACCCATTATTGCTTTCACTTGATCAGTCCATTTCAGTTCTGTATCTATCATCACCCCCAGAAATTTGCAGGAATTTGTTCCATCCATTCGAGAATTCTGTACATTAATATGAAGTGGGTCTTCCAGGCCGCTTTTAAAAGTTACGTTATTGGTTTTATTTTTATTGATTAATACAGGGTTTTTCCCACACCATTCTACGACTCGATACACCGTTACATCAGATGTTTCATTCAGAGTACAAATATCCCTCTCCGAAACAACAACTGAAAAGTCGTCAGCGAAAAGAAAAACTGAGCTGATGTCTATTTGGGAACATATGTCATTAATGAATATCAAAAACAGGATTGGACCTAGTATGGAGCCCTGTGGCACACCCCTATGCCAATCTTTGCTTCATTAGAATAGTAAACTGATCCGAACAAAACAACACTAATTCCCTCCACCCAGAGAAGAAACATGGGAGATACCATACCTCCCAGACTATTCGGCGAAACATTACAAGTAGTAGAGCAGGTGAAATATCTAGGGCTGATTCTTGACAAGACACGAACCTGGAACCCGCATCTTCAACATGTAACCAATAAAAGCAAGACAACCTTCATGATGTGCAGGAGAGCTTTTGGAATAACCTGGGGGCTCAAACCGAAAGCCATGCACTGGCTTTACACAGCGGTAATAAGACCAAGAGTAACTTATGGCTCACTCTTATGGTGGCCAAAAACAAATCAAAGACAGGCAAAAACCAACCTTGGGAAAATCCAGAGGCTTGCCTGTCTCTGCATCACGGGTGCAATGAATAGCACTCCAACAGCTGCAATGGAAATCATCCTAAACCTGAACCCCTTGACTTACATGTCATTGGAGAGGCCAGTGCATACAGACTGAACAAACAAAAAACTGGAGGATTCGAACAACTGGACACACCAGAATCACTCATGTAATCAATATCGACGAACTCGAAATGATTTCAGACTACATGCAACCCCTATACTCATTCGAAAAACCATTTGAAACACGAATTGACGGATCTGGATGGGCCCCGAGTATAGAATCACAATCAACTGCGGACATAGTCTGGTATACAGACGGTTCAAAGACAGTTGAAGGAACGGGAGCAGGAATACATGGGGTAAGGCCAAGAAGGGACTACATAATACCACTTGGCAGATGCTCCACGATATTCCAAGCACACATGCTATTATGGTATGCATTCAGAAGAATCTAGAAAGTGGTTATAGGAAAAAACACATCTACATTCTATCTGACAGTCAAAGTGCTATCAAAGCCCTCAACTCTATTTAGATAAAGTCTAAACTGGTCTGGGACTGCCTCTAGAACCTCATCGAGCTGGAAAAACTCAAGAAGGTTACCTTGATGTGGGTGCCAGGTCATAGAGGCATTGAAGGCAACGTAAAAGCGGACCAGCTAGCTAGAAAGCATCTGAAACGCTATTCACAGGGCCAGAACCTGTGCATGGGATTAGCAAAAACTGATGCAGGACCCTGATCGATGAGTGGATAGAAAGAAGACACCAACAATAATGGGATCAATTTGTCGGGCAAATACACAGCAAAGTCATGGTAGGGCACCCAAACCAGACCCTGACAGCTGACTTCCTGAACCTGAACAGAACGAAGGCACGTATAATAGTAGGTCTGTTGACTGGACACTGCGGCCTAAGAAAATAAAATACCTAAACACTATGGGAGTACGCAGGGAAACCGTGGAGTGTAGGCTATGTAATGAAGAAGAGGAAACAGCCTCTCATATTATCTTCGACTGTGACGCCCTAAGTAGAAAACCTTTGGAGAGATCAGCCCGGAAACAGGCATGAATCCGAAGAACCTTATCAACAGGCTACTAAACCTAATGGAAGGCACAAACCTGTTTGAATGAGAAACCACTGACGACAGAGTGATACAATAGACCCCAGCTGGTCGCAGTGTCAAGGGAAGCTAAGTGCCAACCCTGTCTCTGGCTCGTCAGTTTTCAACCAACCAACCATAGTGAACTGAGGACTTATAGTTATTTTTGGATGAGATACCGACTATTTGTGTTCGGTTATTGAGGTAAGATTTTATCAAATCATTTGCTTTTCCTCTGACACCGTAGAACTCTAGTTTTTGTATCAATAAATCATGGTTAATGAGGTCAAATGCTTTCGTCAGGTCAAATTAAATACCAGTTACTTCATCGAGTTGATCTATTATGTGATTGAGAGAATCATTAATCGCAGACTTGGTGGACTTATTAGGGAGAAAACCATACTGATTCATCACAAATATATCATTTTCAAAGAATTATGATTAAAACCTGTTGTATATGAGCCGTTCGATTATTTTTGAAAAAGCTGACAGAATAGAAATTGGTCTATAGTTTGAAATATCATTTTTCTTTCCTTTCTTGTATACTGGCACAAGCTTTGCAATTTTTAGTGCATCGGGGAATATTCCAGTAGAAAAACATTCGTTAATTATATCCGCTAGCGGATGACAGATTAGGTATCTCATCAACACCAACTGTACATTTTTGAGGTAGGGCCATTATAGTACGCCGTACTTCATCAGGGCAGGTTGGTTTCAAAAACATGGTGGTTGAATGTTGTTCGAACTGAACTAATTTGGTTGGAAAAAGCACCTTTACCTGTTCTATACCTAGATGTAACGAAGTGATCACCAAAATGATTTCCAATTTGCTGCGGATTTTTAATACATTCATCATTAATTTCAAGATTGATAATTTCCAGGTTCTTTTTTGTTTTCCAGTTACGTTATTGAACATGGCCCACGTACTTTCGACTTTATTTCGTGAATTATTAATAATATTGTCATTGTGCACTATTTTGGCTCTGTTGATCGCATGCTTGTATTCTTTTTTTTTCAGCCTTATATTTCAGGTACAAAGTTTCAAGCTTGATTCTTTGTACAGCAAGTTCATGTCGCGCAATTTATGCGACCACTCCCTTATCTCGGGTTTTACCCATTTGTTGAGTTTTCCTGACTGACAATTTGATTTTCTATGTATATTTGAAAATCCTCAACAAAACGATGTTTTTCAGTCGAAAGGTGAGTAGCAAAAGTTTGTTTTTCTAATGATGAAACAGTTCCTATGTTCTTATAATCCGTTTTTAAATGTTCTGCCTGTTTCGCTTGTGTAAAAACAGGCAGAACATTCAAGAACGATTACCAGAACATAGGAACTGTTTCGTCTACGGCAAAACAAATTAAACTTCTGCTACTAACCTTTTTTTCTACGGCAATATCGACAACACCGACTGGCGTATGTGGTGTTTCGTGGCGTCTTTGGAAGGATCTATGATAATAAACATTTTCCTTCGGGAAGCACCTGAAGAAAAAATGTTAATGGTGTCAAGGATGCCTAGAAATCCAAATATGTTCCGAATACCTTCCAATCCATCTGCCATCAAATTTGGAATCCAGCCATTGCCTCACGTGTATGTATGGTAATATGATTTGAAGCTTCATCTTCTTGAAACCACATCGTTCCTTCGGTAGTACTTCCAGTGCTTCGCTCAGTTTATTCTTAAAAAACCTAGATAACTCTTGGTATCAAGATTTCTTCTAGAGAGAAATGGCACCCGATTCTGTCCAAAATTTCGCACTAAACATTGACTTTTTTGTTATATCGACTCTGATTTTGTATCAGACCACCAATTTTGTTTTTCAGCGAACCTCGTGTGTTAAGTACTCTATCCACATATATGATACATTAAAGACGCATGAGTCATTTCAGAATGTCGCTGAGAATAAATGATAAGAAACAACAAATGGAAATTTATCATGTTCGACGTTGGAGTATCAATTTCGATTTTTTGCGAATCTCAAAAAAAGAAATTGGTCATGGAAGAGTGATTTTACTTTCAGGAATTCAACCCAAAAATTACTGACGAACAGTCTGATTTTGATAAAATTAACTTTCATGTTGTTGAGAGGTTCGTTCCTGATAAATCGATTCAAAAAAGCTCATATCCTCATTGATGTATTTTAGTGATGTCGAAAAATATTGCCGTGTTTCAAAAATTTCATGATTTGCTGATGATATGAAAATTTACTGCCTCATAGAACTCTTTCGAATTATAACGAAATACAGAAGGACCTGGATCATTTTCCAGAAGAATATATGAATATTTGAAATCTGAATAAAATATTTCTGATTATTTTTCTTGGCATTTTTGATAATAGGGGTTCTTTACTTCCAATAACTTTTCCAAAGAAAAATGTTTCTCGCTAAAAACTAAACAAGTTTTTTTGAGTACCAACTTCTGTCAGGAATATTTTTCTAGAGGAATTGATAATGAAAAAGTTTTCCATTTCTTGCAAACTTTTTGGGACACTATGATTTCTGCGATATATATTTTTTTTGGCACTTTCTCGTCCTGCGAAAAACCGCTCGAGATACATCTTGAAAAAAATAACCATTATCATGAATACATATCTATTGAATAATAACAGTTTTTCAAAATTTCATTTCGAATATTTTTATTCCCCAAAGTATATAATATATCAGTAAGCCATGAATCATGAATTTCAGGAACGTTAAAAATCATTGGAGAGTGAAACAGGCCTTCCTTTGTCAATCTCTCGAAGAAATACATAACTTTTGCTCCCCTCCGTACAGTCTCAGGGGTGGTATCATAGTTTCTCGACATGAGAAATAAGCGAAGAATTGGGAAGTCTAGATAATCCCCTGTCACAGTCGGCATAATAATTTTGGAACAGGGTGTAATAAAAAATCTAGAATTGCTCATTCTACAATGGAGAATGCAGTAATAATCCTTGGCGTCGTGGAAATGGAGATGTGGATTAATTATTTATTTTATGTTTTTTGTTCCGCGTTTCGCGGACTTGACGCCATTCGGTGTGTTATCTCCAAACAGGAGGCATTGGCGGAACTTTAGATTATTTTTTCGATCACATATTTGGATGCGAACCGATTTATATTCCAAATCAAAGCAACAAGCTGAATATTTGGGAAAAACGTTTGAATTTTTATTGCGCTATTTTGTGGGAAAATTGTTAAAAGCTCTCTTGGGCGTAGAAATCACAATTTCTGAAAAAATTTGTTGATTGTATTCAAAAACAATGGAATACAAAATAAGATATTTTTTTTGGACCTGAATGAATGGACTATTTGTCATTTCCACATCCAGAAGTTTTTTCCCATTTCAAATTTAATTTTTCACACAAAATGAAGGAAGAAAGCCAAAAATCAATCCCTCAAATCCTATATATTGTCTATAAAAATAGAATATCACTGAAGATGTACATGTTTATCGCTAACTACGCAGCGGTACGTATTTCAACTTTGAGTTGAGATAATTATCAATCGACATCATTTTTTCCATACGGCTTTTTTCACTAACCTGGGATGAAAGATTGTTTTATAATTGAATGGCAATTGAGTAATAAATAAATGATATTAATGTTCTTGGTGCAAATGTCATTTTCAAATTTTAAGGCAACTTTAAAGATTCTAATTACAAGAAAAAGTCAAAGAAATGTTGAACAATTATAAAAAGTTAAGTTGTAACATGAGTTTGGAAGTTTATTCTTTGAATTCTCACATAGTTCGTTTTCCAAAAAATCTTGGAGACTACAATGAAATCTCACAGAAATCACAAATAGTTCTTTCAATCAGTTGAAAATGGTTTTTGGTCACTTTCCACAATTTATCTATAAAAATAGAATATCACTGAAGAATTAACAATTTTAATATGGGATTAAAATGTGGAGGGTTTATTTTATAAATCACTGGTGTGATGTGAAAAAACGATCACTGGGTACATACAGTGCTTCACAAAAGTCCCCTCCCTCCCTCTTATTTTTGGAACGATTATACATAAACAAGTGATATTTGGAAACTGAATATTGAAGGTTGTAAACTTCCCTACTAGTGATGATAGATGACGAAATTGTCAAAGATGACGTCACAAGGCCATTGTGAATAATAATTTTAAATAGAACCCTACGGAGAGCGACACCTCTTTTAAAAGGTATTGAAAAAACCTAATCATTGATACTAATTTTGTTTGTGTTTATGGCAGTTACAATGGCTCATTAGTAAACATTAAAATTTAAATTCCATTCGTTATGATATTAATTACAGATTTAAGAATCAGTATTTACTCAAAGAAATTGCTCGAAGTGACCTTCATTTACTTCCTGACAGTGAAATATCCTATTTTTAAACTCTTCTCGTACTTTTGTAAATGTGTCTGCGGAAACAGCCTCACATTCTGCAACAATACGTTGTTTTAAAACGTCAATATTGTCAGGTTCAGTGGCGTAAACCTTCGATTTGAGGTACCCCCCACAGAAAAAAGACAA